>JAZHYW010023550.1:0-27375 GCA_037355805.1 Ixodes ricinus
TTTTAATGCGATTGTGCATTCCTTTTTGGGTACTTCACGCACTTTTCTGTCTATGTATCTATCTATCTATCTATCTATCTATCTGGCTATCTAACCTCTTACGCTCGCGGGTCGATAAATAAATAAAAAAGACCGGCGCCGGCTGGGATTCGAACCGTTGACCCTTTGATCAGCAGGCAGACGCGCTAACCACAGAGCTATGAAGGCAGTCATTCACCGCGCTCTAAACGATTGGTTTATATCTTTACCATAGGACGCGCTTTGCAGCGCTGTCACAGCTAGCGGTGCGCGCGCGTTCCATGCACGAGGGCTAGCTCACACCCTCTCCCGCGCTCACCCTCTCCCTCTAGCTCACCCTCTCCCGCGCTCGGGAGACCTCTAGCTCAGCCTCACGAGAGCGGAATGAGCCCGCGTGCATGGCGAACGCGCGCGCACCGGCAGCTGTGACAGCGCTGTAGCGCGTCCTATGCGTAAAGATATAAACAACCGTTTAGAGTACCGTTGGTTGAGACTAGCTGAGACGCCAGAAAGTCTGGTCGGTACCATTTTGAGTGTTTGTGCGTATGGCGCGTGCTTTGCTCGCCTTCCTAAGTGACACAAACGCACGCGTGCCTGGAGCTGCGGAGATCGTGCGCAGGGCTGTGAAAGTGTCAGCAAATTTAGAATCGCCTCAAGAGTGGGCTGGCGTACTCCAGAGTGTGGCCGGCCACCTGACGAACGCGCATAACTCCGCACCGTTTGATGCTATTCGCATTAACGTAGATAATCATTCCCAAAGGATGGGTTCTGCTGATTTTTTGTTCTTTCTTCTGAGAGAGCTATTTAGGGGCGAAGCTCCTTGAGGCGATGGGTCCGTCCCTCCTAGTTGTGGGTATGTAGCCACTTCGAGGTTTAGTTTATGAATGGCTCAAGAGATGGCGTGTTCCGGAATTAACTTTATGTAGAGATGACAGATGGCGCTTAGCTCATGTTATAAAAGGCACTCGCTCTTGGCGCTGCTCGTAGTTTAGCTGGATGGAGGCAGTAGACAAGGCTGCGGAGCGGAGAGCGCGCAAGGCGGCGGCAGCGCGCGCTCGCAGACAGAATCCAGCCGTGCGAGAGCGAGAGGCCGAAGCATGTCGTCAGGCTGCGCGTCGACGCCGCCAAGATCCGGCCGTGCGAGAGCGGAAGCCGAATCGCGTCGTCAGTCTGCTCGGCGACGCCGCCAAGATCCGGCCGTACGAGAGTGGGAAGCCGAAGCGGCACGGCAGCGTCGCCAAGATCCGGCCGTACGAGAGCGGGAAGCCGAAGCGGCACGGCAGCGGCGCCAAGAGGATCTGCAGAACGTCCGGGAACGGGAAGCGGCAAGAAAGCGCGGCGTATCGGCAGGCAGGCCCCGATGCAGCGAGAGCTCGTGAGGCGTCTGCAAAACGCATCAGGCGAGCTCAGCCCGAAGGTGCCGACGCGCGGTTTAAGCGAGACTTTCTAGACGTTTCGTTCGGCCATAGCTGTGGTGTGTGTGATAGATTGTGGTTCTCAAACAGTCTAGTCACAATATCTTCCATAAGAACGACCAGGCTCGCGCCAATGCCATCGCCGTGCTGCAGCGCGAGTTCCTGCCAGCAGCGGTGAGTACAAGATTTGCTATAGCTGCAAGGATTCGCTAGTGGCGGGAAAGGTGCCTCCAATGAGCGTATCTTACGGCTACACGTACCCACCCAAACCGGATCACTTACCTCCTCTGAACCTTGTGGAAGAACGACTGATCGCTCCTCGTTTGCCGTTCATGAGCATAAGGCGGTTGACGCACGGTAATGGACAGTATGGCATCAAGGGGCAAGTGGTTAACGTTCCGATAAACGTCCCGCACCACGGTCGCAATGCTTACCTCGGAACATTCCGGACGGCGTGGCCATCGACGTTCATCTCAAGCGGCCGGCTCGTGCGCAGCACGTCGTGCTAAGAGGGGTCTCGTTAAGAACGTAACATCACGGTGGCTCAAACATCTCGAGCATTCTCCGTTATCGCACAAGTACCTCAAAATCAGAGTCGGTTGGAGGCGCCGCAAGGAACGTGCAAGACGACGGCGCCGTGGACGACGACTTCGAAAGTTCGAGCCGGCGCCGGAGGTTACCGATCTCGAAGATCCTATGCAGGCTGTGATTGCACTCAACACAATGGCGCATACCTTGATCTTTGACGGAGCCTGCGGCGTCGGCAGAGCAATGGCGGCAATAACCGCGGCAAGAACGGCGGTGCAGCATGGCGATGAGTGGGCGAATTAACGGAAGAATCGCTGGTTTCGGCGATTCACTCCGGGCTTCGCCCCACTCATCATCATTCACCACGTGGATATGCTGTGACTTTTTCCTCTTCTTCCTCACTTCAGGTCGCAGAAATGCTGTTGGAGATTTGTGTCACGGAACTCGCAGGGATGTGGCATCGGACATCGAATCACGGCGCTCGGTGCCGTTGCCCGTCGTCAGGGTGCGGCGGGTCGTCGCGCCGACGACCTTTTCTCTGACTGGACACGTCAGAATCTCAGGTGCGGTATTCAGCACTGCAGTGAAGGTGACGGGCTCACTCGCAGAGAATTTACATGCAGCAGGCATTTGCAGTAAAGCGTAGTCTCTTTTTAATGCGAATAGCATTCTTTGGATACTTCACGCACTTTTCGTCTATGTATCTATCTATCTATCTATCTGGCTATCTAACCTCTTACGCCGCGGGTCGATAAATAAATAAAAAAGACCGGCGCCGGCTGGGATTCGAACCGTTGACCCTTTGATCAGCAGGCAGACGCGCTAACCACAGAGCTATGAAGGCAGTCATTCAACGCACTCTAAACGGTTGTTTATATCTTTACCATAGGACGCGCTTTACAGCGCTGTCACAGCTACCGGTGCGCGCGCGTTCCATGCACGAGGGCTCATTCCGCTCTCGTGAGGCTGAGCACGGCCGCTAGCTCACCCTCTCCCGCGCTCGGGAGAGGGTGATGCAGCGGCCGTGCTCAGCCTCACGAAGGCGGAATGAGCCCTCGTGCATGGAACGCGCGCGCACCGGTAGCTGTGACAGCGCTGTAAGCGCGTCTATGGTAAAGATATAAACAACCGTTTAAGTACCGTTGGTTGAGACTAGCTGAGACGCCAGAAAGTCTGGTCGGTACCATTTTGAGTGTTTGTGCGTATGGCGCGTGCTTTGCTCGCCTTCCTAAGTGACACAAACGCACGTGCTGGGCTGCGGAGATCGTGCGCAGGGCTGTGAAAGTGTCAACAAATTTAGAATCGCCTCAAGAGTGGGCTGGCGTATCTAGAGTGTGCCGGCCACCTGACGAACGCGCATAACTCCGCACCGTTTGATGCTATTCGCATTAGCGTAGATAATCATTCCCAAAGGATGGGTTCTGCTGATTTTTATATATAAATTTGTTTTATAACATTTTTTTTTCCATCTAGACTGTTTAAAAAAATGGCCTGAAACACTGCATGTGTTCTTTGGAGGGACATTCTTGAAAAAGCGAATGCTTGAACCCCTTGTCTGACTTAGCGACATTTACAGGGCATTTTAAGCGAGTTTGTATGCATAACTAATTGCGTCTAGAGCTAAAGACAAATCGCCCGTTAAGGCAGACTAAGTTGCCTGTGCGCTGTATAAACATACACGCACACCCCAATTCTATGAAATGTAGCTACAAAGATACTTATGGGACTGATAACTGTGATATGATGGTCTAAAGCCTAGCAGTTAAAAGGCCTCAAGGTTCCTTTGTGCTAGTGTTCTGTCAAATCATTGCAGGAGCAGAAAGCTTACATGTGGAGTTTGACCGACAGTGCTCAACGGAACATAGCAACAGTCTGCTATGCGATCATGGATGGGTGGTAAGGATTGTACATAGTTCTCAGGTAATTTTCTCATCATTGAGTCTCCATATAATGCAGGCAGTGAAACCTGTGGTTCTCTTCTGCCTAAAAGTCTTCAGAAACCTGCTCTGCAGTGCTGCTGCCTCTAGTGCAGAGCTCCCTAAACTTAACGCTGCCACTTAGTTGCCCAAAATATAGGCTTGTGGCGGTCACCCAAAAAAATTGAGGAGTCCCGTGTTCATCTACGAAGTAAAGTCACAGCGATTGCTGCGGCACGTCATGGCGAAGTGATTCGGCATCGGCATCGCGTTCACGCACTGTGATGTGACAGTGTGACAGCCAGAGACGCTCACGTTTGTCATACCCAAAACAAGTCCTAACAAGTCCCTTTTTCGCAGCGACCGCTGGGCAACGCTGGGACGCCTATAGACATCTGTTTTGTTCCGAACGATTTTGGTTTTTACTTTTCTTCAAACGCTTTTGTTTCATTTTTTGTTTTGGAGCGCGAGAAGCGCATCTCACTGGCACACTCTCTTGGCATTGACAGTGCTCTGGCGATGCATTCTGTCAGAGGCTATCTTTATTTCCAGCAAGCATGTGCAGCGGCGATTTGGGTACTACAAAACCCCTACGCTCAGTGGTAACGCCTCTACTTCGCATGCAGCAGATTCAATTCCCGTGGGCGGCGGGCACCCTACATGGCCAACCACAACATCAACAAGATCAGCGACAGACGTCATTTCCAGTGGTGGGGAGATTTCATAACAGCTATCGCTGTAAGACATGTTAGCCACCAGATTAGCTAGGATGCCTTCCAGTGACCGGAGCTGAAACAGTATTTGCAGGAGCATCACTAAAAGTGACCAGGCCATCTCACTGTGGCGTTCATGTATGGGATGCCTCGAGTTTTACTGCTTTGCATTCTTGTTATTACTATCAACGACATGCACAACCAAAAACGCTGCTGCGGTCAATCTTCCACGATTGACCGAGGGCTATGCGGTGGGAATAAGAGCAATGTCAGAAACTCAAGTTTGACAGTGATGCAGTTGAGCATGCAACGACTGCAGACTTCTGTGGTGTTCTTTCAGGCACCATCGAACGTGCCATTTTCAACTAATAAGTAGCCAGGGTCCTAGCAACTCCTGACATCACAGCAAGGCAAATCTTGGTTGTGAGGTCACAAAATAAGAATCGTAAGAAAGCGCCACCGAAGCATCTCGGCGATATTAGCTGATAAGACTGCTGACTGGGGGAGTTGGTAGTTCATGTCGAATAACGTAACAGCGCACAACAATATTTTTTTGTGCGCTGTTACCTTGTATGCGCTGTTACTTAAAATCCAAACCACACTTGGCTCGGCTGAGATCCCTAGGTGGCTGACTTCACAGGGGTAGTGCAACAATTTTATTGTTGAAAAGAATTTGCAGTTTTTTTGCTTTTTTTACGTTTCTCTAGGCAAAGTGCCGAAAAATATGACTCCTTGCCCCGAAAAACTGCTATTCACGCTGCATAATCGCAAAGAGAAAAATTAATTCCATACATTAACATCTCGCTATTTCCGTCGTCGCAGATCCACCCCCCTCTTCGTCGTCAGGATTTTGCGAAAGGAGAAACCGAAAGAAAATGTCCGCTTTTATCCTAGCAATAATGCGGCAACAAAGAAGTTTCTCGTTCAGTGGCACGCGTGTTCAGTTGCATACTCGTGCGTGGTGCGCGCGAGTATGCTTGAGTCCACTAGTGCCAGTAAGCTTGTGTAAAGTGAAAGGCTCCTGTCGTATATAAGCGGAGCGACTTGCAGAGCGCGAGTGGTCCAACTGGTCTCCGGAGCTGCGCATCCCGGGCAACGAGCTGCACTGGAAGTTCAGCAGCGACGGGTCGGTGAACGGCTGGGGCTGGCGCTTCACGGTGCACCCGGTGGTGTCCGCGGGGGCGGCCCCGCTGACACCCTCTCGGACCGGGCCCTGCTCTCGCGGCCCTCGGTGGACCTCGTCGTCTGCCTGCTGGACCTTCGCAGCTGCGCCAGGCCCGGACCATCGCGTCTCGCTTGGCGGCCGCCCTCGCCGCCTGCGCTCCAGCTCAGCTACTTGGGTGAGGCTTCCTCGCTTCTGTCTCGCCAAGACTGAAGCTAGCTCATGCTAGTTGCTGGAAAAAGGCTACCACGCAAGAGAAGAAGCACATGCACAGCGCTGCGTGTGGTCCTTTTGTTTGCGGTCTCTTGTGTGCGCTATTACCATTATTTTATTTCATCCCCGAGAAATTAGATGCAATCTGGTTTGTTCAGTTTGTTGTAGACTAACTTCCCCTAATATTCTGGAGCAATTCATGGTGTAGTAAAGTCGATGTTTTGGGGAAAAGGTTTTGTTATGTCACTGTTTGTGCTTTATCAGTGCCTGAAATGCCTTTAGCTATGCAGTAGAATGTGCCTGTAATAAGAAATAATATAGCAAAAATATGGTTATTGCGAAGTGCACACGGTGCCACTGTTGCCATTGCTTCTGAGGGCCGATTCCAAACAAAATAGTGATAATATTCGAGCAGAACGAAAGAAAAAGCCACAAAAGGAAAAAAATCAGCAGAACCCATCCTTTGGGAATGATTATCTACGTTAATGCGAATAGCATCAAACGGTGCTGAGTTATGCGCGTTCGTCAGGTGGCCGGCACACTCTAGATACGCCAGCCCACTCTTGAGGCGATTCTAAATTTGTTGACACTTTCACAGCCCTCGCGCACGATCTCCGCAGCCCAGCACGTGCGTTTGTGTCACTTAGGAAGGCGAGCAAAGCACGCGCCATACGCACAAACACTCAAAATGGTACCGACCAGACTTTCTGGCGTCTCAGCTAGTCTCAACCAACGGTACTCTAAACGGTTGTTTATATCTTTACCATAGGACGCGCTTTACAGCGCTGTCACAGCTACCGGTGCGCGCGCGTTCCATGCACGAGGGCTCATTCCGCTCTCGTGAGGCTGAGCACGGCCGCTACATCACCCTCTCCCGAGCGCGGGAGAGGGTGAGCTAGCGGCCGTGCTCAGCTCACGAGAGCGGATGAGCCCTCGTGCATGGGGCAGCGCGCACTGACCTGTGACAGCGCTGTAAAGCGCGTCCTATGGTAAAGATATAAACAACCGTTTAAGTGCGTTGAATGACTGCCTTCATAGCTCTGTGGTTAGCGCGTCTGCCTGCTGATCAAAGGGTCAACGGTTCGAATCCCAGCCGGCGCCGGTCTTTTAATGCGAATAGCATTCTTTGGATACTTCACGCACTTTTCGTCTGTATCTATCTATCTATCTATCTATCTGGCTATCTAACCTCTTACGCCGCGGGTCGATAAATAAATAAAAAAGACCGGCGCCGGCTGGGATTCGAACCGTTGACCCTTTGATCAGCAGGCAGACGCGCTAACCACAGAGCTATGAAGGCAGTCATTCAACGCACTCTAAACGGTTGTTTATATCTTTACCATAGGACGCGCTTTACAGCGCTGTCACAGCTACCGGTGCGCGCGCGTTCCATGCACGAGGGCTCATTCCGCTCTCGTGAGGCTGAGCACGGCCCCTAGCTCACCCTCTCCCGCGCTCGGGAGAGGGTGATGTAGCGGCCGTGCTCAGCCTCACGAGAGCGGAATGAGCCCTCGTGCATGGAACACGCGCGCACCGGTAGCTGTGACAGCGCTGTAAGCGCGTCTATGGTAAAGATATAAACAACCGTTTAGAGTACCGTTGGTTGAGACTAAGCTGAGACGCCAGAAAGTCTGGTCGGTACCATTTTGAGTGTTTGTGCGTATGGCGCGTGCTTTGCTCGCCTTCCTAAGTGACACAAACGCACGTGCTGGGCTGCGGAGATCGTGCGCAGGGCTGTGAAAGTGTCAACAAATTTAGAATCGCCTCAAGAGTGGGCTGGCGTATCTAGAGTGTGCCGGCCACCTGACGAACGCGCATAACTCCGCACCGTTTGATGCTATTCGCATTAACGTAGATAATCATTCCCAAAGGATGGGTTCTGCTGATTTTTATTTATTTATCGACCCGCGGCGTAAGAGGTTAGATAGCCAGATAGATACATAGGACGAAAAGTGCGTGGTAACCAAAGAATACTATTAGCATTAAAATCGCTTCCCATAAAGCTTGAGTTTTTCTCCTTCAGAGGATAGCTCAAATTCTGGGTTTATTGGTTTTCCCAATTTTGATCAAACTGACTCAGGGTTAATTTTCGGGGTTATCGGTATTTACCAAAAACACACAGAACCCTACTTATAAACAAGCTGAGATAGAGTTTGAGCACCGGGACACATTGTGAGATGTGTTCATGACTCGCCGTTGCAGTTATGATCCCGACAGTATGGGTTTAGGACTGAATGTTGGTAACTATAAATCCTCTGTAATTGCGAGCACCAACTACCGTGAAATCCCGTGAGGCGCCCTCCCCCGAGGGGTCGCCCATCCCATTTTTCTGGCTAAATATATGTAACATAAAAAATTCCGAAACATCGCCCACCCCGATTCCCGTTCAGCGTCAGCGATGTCCCGCACAGGAATCGCGCACCAGCGGCGCGGTCGGCGATACCGGTGTGTCTGAGAAGCAAGTTCATAGCGGGTTTCCGTGTTTTGTCTGCAATCTGCATGCGATACTGGCTCGCGTAGCTACGCTAGTTGTTCCCGGCGTGTTTATTTCATCGTGAAATCGCGAATCTGCTGGATTCGCGATTTCGAGTATCCGTTCCCGAGTTCGTAGCGAATTCCCGTGTTTTTTCCCGCGATCCCGCGCTGATATCGGTTTCAGTGACAGGCAAATTGTAGCGGGTTTACGCGTGGGCTTTGTTGCACCATGAAACTTGAATCTGCTTCCGGTCCGTGATATCCGCTTCCGTGAGGATGCGAGTTCTCGGCGGGTTTCTGCGAGTCCTTCGCACCGTGAAACCCGAATCTTCTGCGTCGGCAACTTGCAGTATCCTTTCCCCCGTGACACAGGAGTTTGCTAGGCGAATTCCCGCGTGTTTATCGCGCCATCGAAGAGCGAATTTGCTGCCGCGTGTTTATCGCATCGATGAAAGCGAATTTGCCATGTCCGCGATCTGCGAGTATCGGTTCCGCGTCACGTGGTTTGTAGCGGGTGCCCCGGCGCTTATCATTAATTTTTGATAAAGTTTTGCTGTGGCATCCCAAAGATAGCCCACCCCATGTTTTTCACCATTTATCTCTTCATTTTGGGTGGGGCGTCCTTACGGGATTTTACGGTATATATTTCGTTTAAAATTGGCATTTTCCATGCAGATTTGGAATCCAGGCCTGTGGGCCATCCTGTGTGCCACAGATGCAGACTCAAATGGTCCGACGTGTTCTGTTTCAGCGCCGCTGCAGAGAATGTGGGTGCTTCATCAGCTGAGGCAGCTGATGACCGCCGGAAGTCGGAAGGACTCTCAATGTTTCCCAGCTTCTAGTCCACAGCCCCCAGTGGATCCGACCTGTCTCCGGAGCAGCAGCCGACGATCTTGAACCGCAGCGTGAGTGCCTTGCTTCGGTTATTTCAAGTAGATGGAGTGGTGGTCGAGACTTTACTGTATAGTCATGATTCATACGAACATGAACATGCAATCATTGACTGTCCTGTTCTGGCGGCAAGCTGGTGGCGATCGACGCGTTCACCTTCATGTCAAATGCAACTGTGCCAGGCAAGTTTTCATGATCCATAAAAGTCTAGGCTTTTCGAGAGCTGCGGCATTGATATTGTGCATTATTTGCCAAAAGATATCATTTTAGACATGCACACTGCCTTTAAATGTGACAGGCAGATCGAACTTGGCAGTTAGGACGCTATTGTTAATCATGCAGTTTGGGAGCTGCTGGTATAAATGCAAACACTGCCAAACAACTTATTTTTCGTGGGCTCAGTATTTCGCATTTTTGGTCAAAGCTGAAGTTTTGGAATAATCTCGCGGGGCTCTACGTTTCTGCGATGCGGTGGGATCTCAATATGCGTTTCCATTTTTACGAGAATTGTATGTAGGGACCTATTTTTCGTGAATTGTAGTTGATTCACGAAATTTGCTAAAAATTAAGTGGTTTACGGTATGTATCAGAATTATATCTGGCAGCCGGCTTATGTTTTAAGGTGTCCAAAGTAACAAAGAGCATGGAGCTCAAAAGCACCTGCCTCCTTTTCTATCAAGAATATTGAAAGTATGCAGGCAAGAAGGGACTTGAAAGAAGACAAACAGAGCACTCTGTTCGTCTTTTAACACAGAGTACCGTATTTACTCGCACAATGAACGCACTCGCGTAATGAACGCGCCCCCCAAGTCGGCTCTCAATTTGAACTTTTTTTTCCTCGCGTAATAAACGCACCCCCAACTCGGACATCAAAATTTTTACCCCCTCCCCCACGCGCGCGAAATGAATGCACTTTTTTATCCTGGTGCAGTGAAATCGTGAATGTGACCGAAAGTGGGCGAACAGAACACCTTGCAAAAGGCGTTAAAAATAAAAAAATCCAGCGGAAGCAGAGAAAAAAAACATGGAGAGGAGCTTTTTTTTCTTGCATTGCGACAGTCTGGACTTTGGAGTGCACGCGCCGTCGCGGAAGGAGACAAGTAGAAGCGGAGAAGTCCTCCGCCTAGCGAAGCAAACAGCGTAAGCAAAAGGGAAAAAAAAAAAAAAACACGGAACACGGAAGCAAAAGAAAAGAAAACATAAAAAAGAGCTTTTCTTTCTCTTCCTCTGCACAGCGCAGCTTAAGTTTCGGGGTTGGCGTACGCGCGCGCACGCTTGCAAGGAGATAAGAAAAGAAAAGCCTCCTCGGCTAAGCAAAGCAAAACAGCTGCGGACAGCAAGAAAAAAGTCCTGACGGAACCAAGAGAAAAGAAACATAAAAAAAAGCGTTCTTTTCTCTTTTATACAGCGCAGTGCTGTGGTTTTGAGTGTCAGCAAAGGTATGGTGTACAAGACAGAAAAGCGGAGCTTAGCAGGAAGAAGAAAGAGCACAGTGGAGAGGAGCTTTTTGCGTTCATGGTGGTTTCGGTCTTCGAGTTCGCGCGCCGCGCAAAGGCGAGTGGAGACAGCCACGGTGATGTTTCGGGATAAAAGGGCGCTCATTATGCAGACGGTAACATACGGACGCAAAAATCTTACCGCTGTTGGGAACGCACGCACCCCCAACTTTGCATCGATTTTTCCGGGGAAAAAAGTGCGTTCATTATGCGAGTAAATACGGTATGTTTTATGAGTCGTTTTCGGTGAGAAAATCATCATGAACGATTGTCATGAATGATTGTTATGAAGGACCGACACGCTGGGAGCATTCCACGACGTTAAGGTTAAATATAAAGCTTACAAGGGCCCATGTAAAACCAGCGTAAGCGCAGGACGGCGCTCAGCCGGTGGATGCGATCGGTCGGTGCGGTGGCAGTCGGATGCGGAACTGCGACGGTTCTAACGCGTTGCTATCTGTGCTCATCTGCAAATGTCCAGCGAATTTGCACAGTTGGTTGCACACTGCACAGTCAGTAGATCTACGTTGTTATTCTCGTTCTGTTAATGAACTCCGTAACTCTCGATAGTCTGACCGTTTCAACAAGCACGTTGGGAAGGACAGATATTCTTTTTGTTCCGCGCTAACCATGGATGTGCCATGATGGCAGGGCTTCTCAAGGTCGTGCTTCTAAATGTGTTGCAGGGCCCAAGTGACACGGCCCTGGTGTGTCTGCTCAAGGCCCTTCCCGAGACCCTGCTTCGTCAGTTTGAGTACGAGGACCCCATTGTGAGGGGGTGGCAAGCACCTCATGCACAGCGACTTCTTCAAGGTGGGTTCCCTGCACTGGGCTATGCCTGGTAGTGCAGTATCAGCTGGGATGACCCTGAGCATCTCCTAGTCTGGAAACTACCATTTTCTGCCAGAGTAAATTTTACTATGGCAGAAAACTACGAACACATTCAAATGAAACGTTCTTCTGGAATGCCGTAACGCGCCACGCATGCCTGGTTTTTGTAAAGTGTACCGATTTAGTGTTGTTCGATGATGCCCAGAAAGTCTCCGATTGAAATCATCCCTTTAAATTTACTAACTAAAATATTAATTATTTGAATGCAATTTGGAACCTAAAGATATTAAACATTATTCATTTTCTTAAATAGGCCCTTTGGCATGGTAAAACAGTGCACAGAACACGGAGGAAGAGAAAGAATGGGTAGAATGAAAGAGTGCTGACTTTTCTGGCAAAGACCTTTCTGCCAAAAACCGCCAAAGGCCTCTTGGCAGAGACCAATATGACATCAACCTTTTTTCTTTGCGACGCGTAATTTTCACAGTACAGGTTACAATTACAAAGTTTGTAGGCTTCTGGAGTGCTTTATATCATCGATGCCGAGACCTCGGGGGGTTCTTTGGCTGCCATTCAAGAAAGAAAATTGCGCGAACGATCACATGACACGATGCGAATGGACAGCGTCGTGTGGGTGCAATATTTCGACGATATTGCATGGTGTTTCAGCGTATGCTTTGGCCGCCCCATCCTTGCGTGAAAGGTTTAGAGCGTTGAGCGGATATCAAACGCTCGCCCAAGAAATCCAATTGAGTGCAGATTGGTAAAGGTGCGGGGGATCTTGCCAGCACGAATACTGCGTAGGCACATAGCACATACCTCGAAGGCAGTCAAGTCACTGTCCGGGTACGACGACTGAAGAAGCTCGTGGCAAGCCACCGGCAAAGACACCAGGTCTTGCGTGAACCACAGTCGATCACAAAACAGCTAATGCGTTCCATCCCACGAGCCAGGGCGAGACTCGGCGACCGAAGACGCAGAAAGAGCAGCTGGCGCCCTCTCCTGGTGCCAAAACCAACTGCGATGAGCGCTCGCATGCTCTGTTCGTTTTAGGCGACACGAGGCTCGCTCAGTGCAACAAGCTCAATACCCACTGGGCAATGAGGTTCGGTCTGACAAGTGGTGCCATCTTACAAATCTCAAATAAAAAAAGTGCAAAAAAAAAAAAAAAAGACATCTTTGTGGAGTATTTTTTTAACCCGGAGACGGCCCTCAGCCCCTATCATTGGACCTGATCTCGATCTGGAATCTCCGAGCGCCGTTCTGAACTGCGATGCAGCCCTCGCGTCCAGTCGCTCGATGACGTGGCCTTCCCAGAGTTGCCCTTTCGGCCACCAACCACGCTGACTAGCAGCTGACCGAGGCGCCCACTGCTCTGGAGCTATATAGCTAACGCCGTAATATGCATTCCTTGAGATGGAAAAGTTTGAGAAACCCTGCTGTAAGCGTAGCTGACTTAGTGGCCTTAGTGTTGACCATTCACCCGCATGATGGCTCCAGGTTCTGGTAGCGCTGGCATGCGACCTTGGACTGGACTCGCTGCCCTGTTCTGGGGACAGCCATCGGTGGACCTGGTTTCGGCGCTACTGCGCGGCGTCACGGGTCGCCACGGCTCTGGTGCACCGCACCACCTTGCCTCCGTCCTTCTGCCTGGAGGTGCGTCAGAGGATCAGGGAGCTGGCCATGGAGCCCTCGGAGACGGACCTCTTGGGCGACCGAGAGGCGGACGACGAGGCTATTTCGTCGGGAGACCACGAGGACCACGCGGTCTTCAGGCAGGAGCATGACGAGCAGCTCATTCACTGGGTGAACAGGTCAGTGTTCTTCGTGTCTTGTGGTTCTGCCAGGCCAATGATGGCTTCTGGCACTAACTGGCTGCGCTGAAGCCACTGCAGGCTTTGCAGGATTTACCTCGCTGCTACCCACCTCGGACACACCGCACTGGTTCAGCAACCCGTAGTCACTCATTGATTGTTATCGCCCGCACCGCTATCCAAAAGCCCTTGCGCACATGCTGCGCCGGCCTTTTATTGGTGGTGGAGTGCCGCTCGCATGGCCAATTGTACATGGCCCCCCCCACGGTAGAAATGACCACGGACGATATAGCGTGCAGGCAACCTGGTCGAACGCTTTAAATCCCCAGGTTGCCCACAGTTTAGAGCAGTTGTTCTCAACCTCTGATGTTTCGGGGATTCCTTCTGGATCGGTGGAAGTGGTGGGGGCCCCTTCCACCAGGGAGAGGAGGGGGTGTTGGACGATTACAATGACAGCAGGGTAAATAAAGGAAACTAATTGTGTGCAAACCATTTTTGAAGTTCTCAAACAGAGAATATTCAACCCTAATCACTCAGTGCACAACCAGCATCAAAAAAAAAAAATGTTTTGTTGCTTGATTTGATTGACGGTCGAGGGCTTTGGAGGCCTTAAAAAACCTTCACGGGCCCCAAAGGGTCTGTGCCACTGGCTTAGAGCACGGATTTTCAAACCGGGCTCCAGGGAACCCGAGGATTCCGCAGAGCACGCTCGTGGCTCCCCGGCCTCCCGCATTTCCTCCACCATCTGGCCCCTACGTAGGGTGTTTTTTCATTTGAAGTAATATTGTACAAGATCTACCCCCCATTGTGGCATAACTATGTGTCAAACGCTCCCTGGTACGTGCATTCATGTTTACAAGGTCTGTAGTCTTCTGCACTGCATTATTGCATCAAGATGAGACTGGAAAGGACTTCTCAGATGTCACGCAAGGCAGATAAAGGTTTCCCGACATTGGAAAGTTTGCAACCATGTGGCCCCAATGGAGCGGTTGGAAGCACTGTAATTTAGGCACCGTAGTAGGAGGCGTTGCCCAGTGTCGCCCCTAACGGCCCGCGGGTGTGTGCAGGCGCCCCGAGGACTGGACCCTCTCGTGGGGGGCAGCGGGACCATCCTGGGTTGGGGCCACAACCACCGGGGTCAGCTGGGAGGGAGTGGAGGGGGCCAAGGTGAAGCTGCCCACGCCCTGCGAGGCCCTGAGCATTCTGCACCCCACCCAGGTCGTCGGGGGAGAGCAGACCCTCTTCGCCGTCACGGCCGACGGGAAGGTAGGCGCCACTTTCCTCGCCACTTGTCCAAGCTATACCCCTTTCCGGCTGATCACTATTAAATGAATAGCATTTACGAGACCAGCTCTTAGGGATTTCGTAGTTTGTGGATCTAGCCTCGATGATGCCAGTGTGACGTGACACTGTGATGTCGTCCCAAAGGCACTCTATGTGGTATTTAAGGCCCTTTGCGATGTCGTATGACATCATGACGTCGCCAGTTACCACGATGTCGCATGACACCATGACATCATGTGATGCTGTTGTCACATGACACCATGCCGTCACATGACACCAAGACATCATGTGACACTGGTGTCACATGACGCAGCAACGTTGCATGACTCTGTCACGTCGTATGACACCGCGGCATCGCATGACATTTGGGATGTCACGTGACACCACAACGTCATGTGACACCGCGATTTTGTCATATAACACTTCCGTCACATGATGCTACAACGTCATTTTACACTGACATCATCACAAGGGTGCTCTAAATGCATAGTATTTAAAAAGGCACTGACACATCAAAATCATATTTTTTTCTATTATCCAAAACGATTGAAAACGATGCCGGACATTACCCTCAAACTTCGAAACTTGGGAATTCAGTATTTGTGAAGTAAAAAAACAATTTCCAAATGCCGAATTCGAAGTTCCCGCGCAATCCGCGCCGGTGCGTTGACGTCAAATATTGCGGAGTCCTGAGAGTCCACTTTCTTTCACGACTCCCTGCTGTTGCCATCGCGACCCAAAGCGAGGAGGAAAGGAGCAAGCGACCGAAAGAAAATGGTTTTGAGCATTGTCGCCTGTTTTCTGTGAGAGGGTACAAATCCAGGAGGCAGCACCACAACGGACTCCGATTTTTGGTATTTCAAAAAGAAACCGGTAGTGCGTTCGCAACTGCGTTAAAAAACAAGTTTTACAATTGCCGTTATTAAATGTTATAGAAATGTCGCCTACAAAGCTTCTAAATTTCATGATTCTTGACGTCACGAATCAAAAGAAGCGAGGAGGCGAAAAACAAGAGAGGAGTTCAACAAAAAAAAAAGGCGCGCGCGCAAAAAAATATTTTTTTGCCATGCGTTTTTTTTTTGTGTTTATGACTACAACGTGCATCGTTTTAGACAATAAAAAAAAATACGACCCTTGGGGTGTCAGTGCCCCTTGAAGGTCCTCTGTGACGTCTGTGGACACCATAATCTCACATAATACTGTGATGTCACGTGACACTATGTCGTGACTTTGGCTAGCTTATATATTCACAAAACCCTCACAGTGTACCCTTCAGGAGGACTGCGAATAGATGCTATGCATTTGGCACGTCTTTGCAAAAGTGCCAGAGGCAGCCAATGTCTGTTTTATTAGCCGTTAAACTGACGACTGCTGAAGGCTACTACTAAAACTGAAGATTAGTGGAAGTTGGTCAAAGGCTTGTAGGAAGGACTGGAAAAGGGCCCCAGAAGCCTGAGAGCCGGCCGACCTTTTGCTAGGAGAAAGCTCCGAAGATGTTAGTTTCTTGGCAAAATGTAGGCTGGAATTCTGAGGCTTCCAAAAGCCTCTTTTAAACTGAGAGTTTACTGTTGGAATGGCTTAGCATCTTTCATTGTCACATTCATATCTGCTTCTCCTTGTTTAGTTTGTCCTTTGCCATTTTCCAGCTTGCAACGCACCTAGTTTTACCTCTGCCACGCAGCAAATTTAATGTCACTTCAATCGAATGACATTATGTAATTTATGAATCTGCTCGTAATCCTGTCTACGAGTGTCGCGCATGCACCGCACTGTGTCAGGAGTAGTGGAGCTGATTCACCAATCAGCATAGTGTCATTCAGTGGAAATTTTATTAATTTGCTGCATGGCAGAAGTAGGATTACTAGCTACTTTGTTAACTGTGTTAGAACTGTCAGTACTGGTTTTTCCATCTATTATACGTTTTTTGGATATCTATACAGTCGCTTCGCTGCAGTATTTTTAGACAGTTGTATCACTGTCTCGTTTTTTCTCCAATGTGTGGGCTCAGGAAATCTCATGACATTCAGACTCAGTGAACGATCGTTCCAGCCTCACCCAAGAAGATGCTCGGAAGGTCGTTGGGCAACCAACAGAGCAAACATTTCTGCTGTCTGATTTGTCATGCATCAAGCAGTTTTTGTGGTTGATGTCAGGCTGATATGTTTAGTCCGGGTCTTGTTTTTGCAAGTTTCCTTTTCTCATGTACGTTTCATTGTAACCGCCCTCGCACACCGGGGTGACAGGTTGCCAAGTGTGTTAGTGCGCCGCAGCTCGGAGAATGTGGTGCGAAAGCTCGCGTGGCAGATCCCAGGGATCCTGGGATCAGTCCCTCCACCCCTGCCCGTTTTAGTCTGGGTGGGAATTGTACTGGCATGCAGTGGTGTCAAAGAGCCCAGGCACCGTAGTGGTACTGCACTGGCTAAATATCTCGTCTACAGCTAACGCACCAGACGCCCATTGGGACTGACTAACTTCCCACCGTCAAACACAACCATAATTACTGAAAGTCTTAAAGACGCCACAGAGGCAAAAAACTTTCTGCAAGAGGGCCGTTTGTTTGAGCCTATCCTGTCACCTTCAGCCAGTAACAGCAATTTCTTTAGTTGTATAATCGTAATTTCTTAGTTGCTTTACAGAATTATGAAACTGATTGTGGATTTTTTGGCGTGCCTGTTGTAGATTGCTCATCCACAGCGGAGACACCAGACGCTATCTAAACAAACGCGCAACATAATAACTTTTTTTGCGCACGCACTTCCTTTCACCTTTTGAAGGTGTATGCAACGGGCTACGGTGCCGGAGGGCGGCTTGGCATTGGCGGCACCGAGTCGGTGTCCTGCCCGACGCTGCTGGAGAGCCTGCAGCACGTCTTCATCAAGAAGGTGGTGGTGAACTCTGGCGGGAAACACTGCCTCGCCCTGTCCGCCGAGGGAGAGGTCTACTCCTGGGGCGAGGGGACGACGGCAAGCTGGGACATGGCAACAAGAGGTACCACCCACTTCGAGGCCTTCGAGCTTTAGGATTTGCATGGCAACATTCAATTGCTGGCTTATGGATAGGCCACAGACTTTAACCAAAAAACACCGATCCGCATCCGCTGGTGTCAAAACCACAAAATCGGTTAAAACCGAAAAACACGACTTGTACCTATATAGAAATTTTTGATCGAAGCAAGGACTCTTTTTGTCAAGACTCTGCGACCTTACTTAATACTTTTTTCAAACACTCGCGACTACTTATGATCGAGTGCGTCAAAACCTTTGCGATCTCTTACGACGAGGGATCACACTGATGCCATGTATCAGGTAGCCATGCAACATTTGGCATTTCCGTACATTTCCTACTTGCTTTTGCGCATTCTTTTTTTTTTTCTTAGCTCGAACAACTTTTGCCAATGTTATAAACGACCATTTCTTATGGATGGTACGTACGTTTAATCTTGCAAATACTGCAGAACCTTCGCTCTAGTGAGATGCAGTTCCAGGGTCACTGCATAGATGGCACCAGCGTGCCAGTGTTTTCTCTCGTTGTAAAGATTGCAAGAACTCGGTCGTAAGCAAACGCAGGTGTGTGACTGGCCCTTTGGACATTCATTTGGCTCATACGCTTGCCTAGAATCAAGCGTCCTACCAGCTCTTGATCGGCAGAAACACTGATTTTGGAGGATTGTGGCATTACAGTATGGTCAGTCAGTCCATCACCATGCTTTGTCAGAATGTCTTTGTTGTATTCAGGTTAGAGCTGGATGACAGTGCTCTAAATTATGCTTGTGGTCGTTATCGGCTGAATCTTGCAAAAGAAGCAAGAGCAAGTTAGCTTCCTCATTGCAAAAACATGTTTCTCGAGAACAAGTAAATTTTTGTCATCACACCTAGCAAATGGGTAGCCGGATACAAAAGAAAATTAAAAAAAATTACCGCATCTTTACGTGGTGAATGATGTTGATTGGGGCGAAGCTCTGGTGGTGCTGATGATACTGATTTTATTGTTCATAGGTAGTGCTGATGGTGCTGATTTTTTTATTGCTCATAGGTAGTGCTGAGTTCCGGGTTGCGTTTCGACTTCATTATTACTGCTTTATGGTCGGTGAAATGCAGAGCCAGTGGTTCTTCTAGCAGGTCAGCTTGGATCCGCTAGAAGCCGTGGGAACGCATCTCCACCGCTTAAGTCAACGGTCCATGTCAGAAAGAGAATGTGTGTTATGGAACGTGGTTATATACGCATTTGAGCATTTGACCGCAGCGCCCTCTCGTCTATAAACGTTGAGCCAATGCATGCAAAGTTTAACGCGATTATATACGCATTTGACCGCAGCGCCCTCTCCTGTATAGACGTTGAGCGGCTACATGCAACGTTTCATCCATGACATCCCCAGCTCTTGAGTTACTACCACATCTCAGAGCCCCCTACTTGTCCCGCAGTCGTGGCCGGTGGTTAAGGCGATGGACTAGAAATCCATTGGGGTCTCCCCGCACAGGTTTGAATCCTGTCGACTGCGCAAACATTTTTTTTTTTTAGCATGGATGTTGTGAGCACGGACGGACGGATGGACGGACGGACGGACAAGGCTAGACCCTAAGGAGCTTCGCCCCTAGAACTCCAGATGATTACGTTCGAGAGCACTCTGACCTTGGCGCGTGTTCCGACTCGTTGTCTAGGGCTTGCAAGTACTCCCACATTGTCATAAGTGTGAAGCGTTATTAGGGTGTATGCAAATTGCAAATTTAATTCAAGCTCTTAGTTGTTTATTAGTCTTTTTTTCTTACTACTATAATTGCAGTTCTGAGCTTGTGTAAGAAGCAAATTGCCAAAATATACCTTTTTTTGTGTATAAATAAACAGAAAATTATTGGCCTAGTTATGGAGGATGTGGTTCTTTCAACCCGTGACAGCTCGTGTGAGAGGCCGAGGGTGATTGAGCTGCTGCGAGGGAAAGAGGTGGTGGACGTAGCCTGCGGTGGAGCCCACAGCGCTTGCATCACCGCTTCGGGTGAGCTGTACACCTGGGGCAAGGGCCGCTATGGACGCCTGGGCCACGGAGACAGCGACGACCAGCTGAGACCAAAGAAGGTGAAGCTTGCTTCGGCTGTGAACGTCTTTGTCACCTCCAGAATGCATGCATCTTGCTTACACTTTTCCAATCAATTGTAAAGAATTAATGAAATTTTTAGGTGCATAACATTTATAGGGCCAACCCTTGGCATTTTATTGTCCAACAGCAGTTGTCTGACTGTGGTGCTGGAAAGGTGGCAAATCCTAAGGGGGAACTGTCTGGTCATCATTTTATGCGACACTGTCATCATGTCGCACTGTGATATCACCAGACACTGTAACATCATGAAACACGCAATGTCACAGAAACATGCCACTTCACATGGTCACGTGACATCAGGCGACACTATGATGTGACACCGTTACATCACGTGACGTTGTAACAATGTGTGACACCATGGCATCCCGTGGTGTCGCAACGTCACGTGACATCATGAAGTCACATGACAGTGACGTCACGTGACACAGTGACGTCATGTGAGATCATGAAGTCCCGTATTGTCATGAAGTCACGTGACTGTGACATCACGTGAACTCAGGACGTCACATACACAGCATGTGCCCGGGTCATTCGCGACACATTCTGTGCTTCTCCGAGCTTATTGGACACGACCGAGACGGGCCTATATTAATGCGATAGCATTCTTTAGCTACCCTCCCTCCCCAGGTTTCTTGGACTTTCTGGCCTCCTATTACGCAGTAAATATACACAGTAGACCATTTCAGCTCACATTCTCACACTCCTTCACATTCGCACCCTCTTCAAAGGACCTGATGACCTTGACGTTGTCCTAGAGGTCGTCTTTGAGATTGCCCTAGAGGTTGTCTTTGATGTCGTCCTCTAGGACATCATCCTCGACGTTTTCCTAGAGGTCGTCCTTAAGATCACCCTAGAGGCCGTTCTAGACGTGGTCCTTGAGGTCGTCCTAGACGTCGTCTTTGATGTTGCCCTCTAGGACGTCGTCCTCGGCGGCGTCTTAGACGTCCCTGAGGTTGTCCTAGACCAGGGGTCTCAAACATGCGGCCCGCAACTCGCTGGGATGAGGCTCGTAGGCAACCAGCTACGAGTCCCGGTTCCCATGTCTTGAGCGCTAGAAATGGCAAGCGCCATAGTGATCTCATCTCGTCAAATCACTCTTGCTCGAAAAGTAGCTCTGCTCTTTTCAACGTATGCACATTGTTTATACCTATCTGCGTTCATTTGCCCTTTGTTTCGTTTTATTTTTTGCTTCCCAGCTTTTTGTAATGTTCAACAATTCCTCTATTATGCTGCAAGCTTGAACTATTCGTTGAAGGATGCATCTTGGCTGTGCAAACTCTCGATCAGCAGGAGCAACTGCCAAAGACGAAGCTACAAGCTCGGGATTGTCACCTTAAAAACATATCCCCATAAAAAGACAAGTATTTATTCAGAGTGTTGTAATAAAAAATTGTCAGGAAAGCAAGAACTCTCAAATTAACTGATTGTCTTTTTTAGAGACATGTTGAGTTTGATTAATTCCTGAGTGAAGTGAGTAAGGGGAACGACAGTGTAGTTGCTCTCTTGTTCTGTTAAAAAATGCCAGCACGTTGGTGGGGTGGTGTCATTTTAATTCTTGTTATCACATCAAGTCAGGGCCCAAAGTAGTCATATAAACATATCAAATCTGAAGATGTCACTGGCAGAACTGTGAGTTTACAAGAAGCAAAGAGCACGAGGACTCTTCTCTTTAAAATCTTTTGAACCACCCCCTCCTCCCCTTGTTTTACGTTGGCCCTCGACCTTTCCGGTGTGAACTATCTGGCCCCCCCACTCCAAATGAGTTTGAGACCACTGTCCTAGACGAATGCTATCGCAATTCATGGAGAATCAACAGTAGTGGTTTCTGCAGCAATATTTTTCTGGAGAGACACGCGAACCTCGTCTCGCCTGCAGGTGGAGGCCCTGTCGGGCTGGCGGGTGCGCTGCGTGGCGTGTGGCAGCGGGGACGCCCAGACGCTGTGCGTGACGGAGGACGACTGCGTCTGGTCCTGGGGGCGACGGGGACTACGGCAAGCTGGGCCGGGGCGGCTCGGACGGCTGCAAGGTGCCGCTGCGGGTGGAGCTGCTCCAGGGCCTCGGGGTGGTGCGGGTGGAGTGTGGCTCCCAGTTCTCGGTGGCCCTCACGGCCTCGGGCAGCGTCTACACCTGGGGCAAGGGGACTACCACCGGCTGGGCCACGGCACCGACGACCACGTGCGCAGGTACGGCCGTACCCGGCTCGTAATGCCGGCCAATCGCCGGTGCACAGTCGTCTTTGTAGCCAAGTAGCCGAACGTGGCGGAGAAGAAACGCTTCCCACTAAATTTAGCGACGAAATGTTCCTCGTTAAATTTATTAATGCGAAAGCAATAACTGTCCCATGGAGCGAAGCCGGCGTTGTCTGTTGCAGCAAAACGAGCATTAAATTCTCATTGGCTGCAACGCATCATGTGGCTCCATAGCAACGGCGGCATCGTTTCTAAGGAGCCAGCCAAACTGGTGGCGGCGCAGCGGGATGGGGGACGCGGGTACGTGCTGGCCTGACGTTAGCATGCGCCACTCAGTCGTATGTTCAAGGACGACGCCGTCCTTGGCGTCGTCCTTGAGGTCATCCTAGAGGTTGTCCTAGACGTTGTCATCTAGGTGTTCGCAACGTCATCCTAGAGGTCATCCTCTGGGCATTGTTCTCAAAGTCATCCTAAGGTTGTCCTAGAGGTCCTAGAAGTTGTCCTAGACGTCATTCTTGAAGTCATCCTCTAGGACGTCATCCTCGATGTCGTCCTTGAGGT
This sequence comes from Ixodes ricinus, assembly GCA_037355805.1. NCBI lineage: Eukaryota > Metazoa > Arthropoda > Arachnida > Ixodida > Ixodidae > Ixodes > Ixodes ricinus. The sequence continues at coordinate 22,599 of JAZHYW010023550.1, forward strand.
CATTTGAGAGGTCATCCGCGGTGTCGCCCTAGACGCCATCCTTGACATTGTCCTCGACGTCGTCCTAGAGGTCGTCCTAGATGCCGTACTTGGCGTCGATCTCTAGGACGTCATCCTAGATATCATTCTTGACGTCGTCCTCGACGTCCTCCTATATGCCGTCCTTGACATTGTGCTCGATATGTGCACGGCAATGGAGATGCTTCGTCACGGAAGCCGTGAAGCCTTTAATGCATGTAGAAACATTACTCGAAAACATTTCACCCCCAGGACTATAATGCTTTCGCATTCCTACACGTAAGCAGTCTTAAGTGTCCTCCCGTAATTTTTTAAAGAAATGCTCCGTCGATTAAATTGAGACGACCCTCGTTCCCTCACTCGTAACAGAACGAGCCTGCCTTGCTTCTCTGTGCCTAGCCAAATGCAGTTCTCTCTTTTCCGGCATCTCATTGGCACGACGAACGTGCTGAGCCTCGACGGGCCGCCGCATCTGTTCAGTGATGTTCTCATCTGTGCACTCCTTTCTCTCGCAAGGCACTGTAGACGACCGTCGCACTTCCAGCGAGCCTACGAGTCGTGTCGTAGCCTCCTTTCGGAAGTCTGTCCTTTGTTGGAAGCTGTGGAACCCTTGCACAATTGCGGAAACAAGCGCGAGCTCTTGTTGGATTGCGCCTCGGCTGTGCGAGCTCTTGTGCAGTGGGACGAAAACTTTGAACTAACCGCCTGCGCTACCTGCAAGTTTTGCAGTGTCGGTTTGCGAAAGAAATGTTATCGAAGGCTTCCAAATATCCGCCATGGTGCAATGGTTGAGTGTCGGGCCGCCGAGGTGCCCGCAATCTGACGGAGGCTTATTGCGGAGAAGGCGCCGTGTAACCGAGCTTTCGGTTGCACGTCAAAAGATCCCCAGGTGGTCCTAACTAATCCTCAGTCCTCCGCTGGGGCGTGCCAGCTGCCCGTCGTTGGTTTGGCACTTAAAACCCCCAAATTTGACTTTGAGTGTCGGGCTCACAACCTTGAGGTCACGGGTTCGATTCCCCTTGGGGGACGTTCGGAATTCTGTTCTTTTTCCTCTTAATTTATAAATTTATACACTTATGACTCTTCCACACGTGCACATTTGTTTTGCATTACAAATCCCAATTTTCCTGGGGGTGCTGTAAAAAAAATGCTATTGCATTAAAAAGCCGAAGCTAGATAGTCAAACCACGGCAGGCTCGTGACGTCCCTAATCTTGTCCCAGTTTAGCTTGAACTGTGTTTAGACAGCCTATGCCACAAGGACCCTTCCCCTGCCCAGGCCCAAGAAGGTGGCCGCCTTGCAAGGCAAGAAAGTGGTGTGCATTGCGGTGGGGTCGCTTCACTGCGTGGCCTGCACGGACAGCGGGGAAGTGTTCACCTGGGGGGACAACGACGAGGGTCAACTGGGCGATGGCAGCGTCAACGCCATCCAGAAGCCCCGGCTCGTGAGCGTGCTCCAGGGCAAGAAGATCAACAGGGTGTCGTGCGGGTCTGCACACACAGTGGCCTGGTCAACATGCAATCCCGGCACCGTGGGTGCCGGCGGAAGGTGAGGAAGCATCCCTGATGCTAACACGGGCCTTAAACAAACTACAGGGTGTCCCCGAAAAAAATTCATCGTGTTTTTGTAATCTTTTGACGGTCATCGCCGGATATCTTAATGCTGAAGAAACCATAAAAAGCAACGTTGTTGCTCTCGTCGTTACTTCAAAAAAAGTAGCAGAACTACACAGGTACAAGTTACATTTCGAAAAGGTGGCGTGTTACACTTAAAGTTACCAAAAATGTAACGAAGTTACAGTAATGCATTATTACCCAAAGCTGCCAAATGTAGCGCTAGCGATTCGAACCAGATGCCAGAGTTTCGGAACTAAATCTTATTTTATTAAAAAGTTACAATCATTTCTCTGAAATTTTGGAAACAACATATTTATATGATGCTTATTCCTAGCTATAAACACTACAGTGCTTGGTTCACACAAAGACAAGTATGGGCAAGAAATAATGGAGGCATTTATGATCAAGGATGTTTCAGAACCTTTGTTGTCGTTATTGAAAAAAGAACTGGAATTCCTTATGCCAAAGTTATCCTAGGAAAATCCTTTAATTTTCTTCTCTCTTTCAGGGATTTAATCTTTATATTTTAAATTATTTTTTCTTCCTTGTGTTCTTCGTAAATTTTTAATTGTCTTCAATTTAAATTCAGCTATCTTTATCTTTTTCTAGTATTTTCGTTTTCCTTCAACTCTTTTGTGACCAAAATGTGGTGTTCATAGTGCGATGGGCATCATATAAATGTGTCGTTGCTTGTTTAAAGAACTGTGAGTGCCCGTCCTTCGTCCATTTCAGTGTTTTGTTTTCTCTGTGTGATCTATGAAAATAGGCTGATAAAACGCCATTCTGTGTTAAAAACATCTTCGAACGTTCTAATAATTTTTTTAAGCAGATGTAGCACCTTGACATGGCATTATAATTATTCCAAATAAACATAACCCCTTGATATCAAGTATAGATGATGTTTCCAATCGTCTATCTTTCCGACACATCCGTGCAGTTTTATGGAAGAGTAGATGCATCCAGTAACTTCCTCCGCAATGGCTTCTGCGAACTTACGTCCATCCGTTAGGTTTCCCGAGCGATCAGTTCGGTTGACTCCCAACATTGACAGCATGCCTCAGGTGGTTCAACTTGTGTCTAGGAAAAACATTCCCATAGGGTTACGGAAAGCTGCCAACGGGCAAGCTTTGTTTCCAGCTCCTTGTTACAATTGTGCCTTTGGTGCCAAAATAAAGAATCTCTCTTTCTCTCATATTAATATGGTATATATTAGCTTTCAATGCTAGTTTTGAATTCAGTGCACGCACCAACCTAAACCCCAATTTCATTTACTTGCAGGATGCCACCCTCAGTGCCGCTGGAGTACGACTTGCTGCGAGACATTCCCGTCCCAACACTGCGCAACCGCTACGCGCTCCTGTACCACTTCTCGGAGCTGTTTGCTCCGTCGGTCTCCATGTTCGACCTGTCCGGATCGAGTGAGGTCCAACAGGAGGGCTTGGACCGGCTGCGGGGGCTCCTCGTCTCATCAGGCAAGGAGAGCGCCTTCCGCAAAGTGGTCCAGGCCACCATGGTCCGCGACAGACAACACGGCCCCGTCGTGGAGCTGAACCGGATCCAAGTGAAGCGGTCCCGCTCCAAGAACGGACTGGCAGGACCCCACGGCACCAGGTCCGTGTTTTAAAGCAATAGCTTTATGCGGGAACTCTATACACACGCTGCTTGCTTGTGTTGGCGTTGGTTGCACCGTAACAAGGTCGTGGGAAAGAGTGTGAGCAACGCAGCTGTTGATGTCGTAGCACTCACGACCTAGGGTGTGGCACTGTGCCCTAGTAGGGGGAGCGGAGGTAGAGCGACGCGCCAATACTCTCCCTCTGCGTAGGAGCGGGGCCGCACAGTGGGCTGGGAACTGTGTGTTAGGAGAATAATCTAGTAGGCACGGAGGCATTTCACAATCAGATTGTATGCATTTCAGAGGAAGAAGAGTTGCATGGATAAGAAGTTTTGCATACATTCACAATTCCTTCACCACGTGTCATGCTGCATATCATTCCTATAGAAGGTGCTGCTCATTAAAAACACCCTCAGGTGCGCACCTTCATTGCATTTGATGCAAAGCCAGGCAGTTTTATGCAAGTCGGCTGTCCGTCGATTTTACATACCGTACACTTGAACCGACGTGAAATAACGGTAATTGGTGTTTCTACGGAAGTTTACTAATGTCAAATCGTAGAGGTTGTATTGGGGAATGAAAGCGAAATTCTGGTGGCTGTCTAAAATTTTCTTGGCTTTTACGGTAGTTAACTCTCGTGACAGTCTATACGTTCGGTGAAACCCGTGTTGGCATTGACAGAACCTGTGGCAGTTTTATTGGGCCCGATTCTGCCCTCACTAGGTTTGTATGCGAGATAGCTTGGTAAAGGTTTGTACGAGCTTCAGTGTGGTCTTCGAAAACAAACCTTCGAATGATTGCAAACACAGCTTGGCTGGTGAACCATTAACCTGTTCGCTACTGCACGCGTTGCGCGCTGCTGGGCCATTTGTACCATCACTTTTCCACCTAAAACAGGGCCACACTAGGCATGACTGTTTAGCTCGTATAATAAGCTTTTACAGTAAAACTCAGTGCAGAAAGCAAGAAAACATGTTTTTTTACATGCTTAAGTGGTTCATTCAAGTCTTTAAGTCAATAGGCCCTCACAGATTCTTCCTCGTATGAAAGATCTCGAAGCGCTCCTCTTTGGTCGCTTTAGGCGTCGCACAAACATTGCGCTCTTGTTGGGATTCAGACTCAGAACTGCTGTCGGAATCGCCCCTGTCGTCGACAGAAGGCTCCGAAAACTCGTTATCTTCACCACGCATCCCGTCATCATGGCTGTCGAAGAGGATATCTATGATTTCATCGTCAGAAAGGCTATACCGTACACTGGACGCTGCCATCTTCTCCAAGCAGGCAGTGATCGAGCAGGAAAGATGACACAGAAAAGAAGAAGCTTAGACAAACACAGCGAACAGAACGATCCTCGCCATCTGTTGGCAATGTATTTAACTACACTACCCCAAGTCACATAGCGTGCCACCCATGAATGGCTCTTTAAAACAAATTCATGCGAGATTGACAAATCGCCGAGCTTTGGCAATATGGCCCCTGACGGCACGCCCGGCGATTCGCTAGCTTTGGTAGCGAATGGGTTAACTGTGTT
>JAZHYW010023551.1:0-12804 GCA_037355805.1 Ixodes ricinus
AATGTCAAGCTCAAAGATTCGTACTTTGTTCAGACAATTGAAAAGTGGAATTCACTCCCGTTAGAACTCATCCAAGTCTTGAAACACAATCGTTCGCAGACTGGTTGAGTGATGACTGTCATGATGTTAACTAAAGGCTAATTGCAATATTAAAAGAGATACTGGCGCGTCGAAGGCTGTGACGACGCACTATAAAAATTGTCGCTTTTATGTTAATCTCGGTAATAATAATAGCATTATTCTTAATCACTGTTATATAGTTTGGGCACCCGCAAGTTCTACGCTATGTTGCTAAATGTGTTCTGTTTTTAAATTGCTGCACATTCTTAGTATGTAGGTATGCATAAGGTGACGTAGAACATTTTTGTTTTTGTTTTGCGCAGTTCTGTCTTACAATTTGCGTTTTCTTGCGTAACTTGCCGAAGTCTGAAAAAGGCATACAGTATTAACAAAAAAATTATTATCGGGGAATTCGCGAATATTAGGCTTAGCCAGGTTCGTACGGTAAGAAAGGATGTCGGGAGCCTCCGGAGCTTCGAGTTCGACCAGGTTCGACGTTCTCGAACCTTCAACGCGAAGTTCTACAAACGATTATGCGCATGCTCAGAAATCGAAAACTAGTTCGGAGGAATCGAAAACCGGCAGAGAATAGGGCGCAGTATTTAGAAATCCTTAAAAGTGGATGTTTATTCTCTATACCTTCAAAACTATGAAATATAGAAGGGCGTTTCCCGGGCCGAAAAACGAAGTTCACCCGAAATTTAAACGTATAATCACTGATAGAGTGAGAACGACAGGGCGTGTCTTTCGAACGCCCTGCGTCCAGGACCCGCTTCATGCTTTCCGCCGTGCTTGAGGTGCAGGAGGCGCCGAAGCACGGTCGAAGGTGAAGCTCGAGCTTGAGGCGGGACAAACGAACGTCCTCCCTGCCGTTCTCAGCAGTGACTATACCAACCGCATACCCCATTCTTTTGCCAAAATTTAAAGTCTTTCTGCAGAAGACGAGGTTGAAATTGGTCGAATTTTGCCACAAGGTCGAAGGTTCTATAGACCAGTCAAACATTGTGTTGGACAGAGTTGGCAACATTTGGAGACCGTTCTCACTAGGGATGTTGCTAGTCTGCCGAAAATCAAGTTCAACCAGGTTCGAGTTGTTCTTTTTTATTAATTTTATTTAAGAGTTTGATAAGATCAACATCAGATCATCCTTTCTGTCCATGCGCGAAATAGAAAAACGAGCTGACGACGCCTGGCGGAGAAAACGTGCAATGATTGTCCCAATATTGTTCGAATTCGATCACTTCACAATATTAACCTCACTACGGCATTGGAAGGACGTACGTTTGGTTTCATTTTGTGCGAACACTGGTAATTATTTCACGAAATAAAAATAACATAGGTTATAAATTACATTTTCCGAAGTTCGAAATGAGTGCTTAGAAGCAGGGCAACACCCTCCACAACTGTAACTTTACCGAATATAGAAATAAGTTCGAGGGTAAGCCAAATCGATCGAACTTGGAAATTCGGCGTAACCTCAGGATCGACAAAAGTGGGCGACATTCCTACTCCATGTCAATTCATTCGCAGTTTTTTTATTTCCCACCCAGAGTACAAAATGGGGCTAAGGGGAAAGGAGGGAAAGGCTGCGGCTTGACAGGGCCCTGCCGCCACCTACTATCTCCTGTCAGCCTGGCGAACATAAAACAAGTAGCGGCATATTTCAACGGCAATGAACGAGTTGTATATAAAAGATGACACACCATAATAGAAATAACGCACCTCACTGTCAGCGAAACAGGAGTCATCTCCAGAGAGGAGCTACCCTCACGCGGCACGGCGCAACAAACTTTTCTCGAGTTGTTCGAAAGCCCGTTTCAGCTTACGGTGGACCGCTGCAGGCGCTGCGAGCCATCAGAGCCAGTCCGGTGGCGTGTGAGTGTCTTGTGTCATTCGGGACCGAAAGAGGGACACGCGGGGCACGTTACCACGCGAGACGTTCGCAGGGCTGGATTGGCCGAAACGGCTCGTAGGGCCTGCCGCGGGTCGACCTAATGTTGAAAAGGCAAACATAGGCACGACGCGTGTGTTGCTAACAGCTCAGAGGCTGGGGCTGCCGGGCAGCGAGGAGAGCCGCCGTCCGTGTTTCCGCGTTGCTGCAGTGGGGCGCGCCAGCGGCTGACCTCGGCGCAGTCACGTTTGCCAGATCAGCGCTTCCGCGCTCTCGGGAACGGCGTCGTCGCCGAGCGGAATCACGGCCGCCCCGACGCCCTTGCGCTCGGGTTGACGCCCCCAGAAACGAGGACGCCCAACCTTACAGGGACGCTGAACTCCAAAAGAGACGACTGCGAGATAATGAAGAAATCGCTTCCACCTGAAATATAGTGCCCTCCAGGCGGCTAGGGGCCGCTGAAGAACTCCCCTGGCCAGGGATTTGATCCCGGCACCTCTCCAAGACTAGCTGAATGTTCTATCAAGTGACCTAATTAGGATTTCTTCATATCTTTATTCCACCGAGCCTACCAGGAGATATATAGCCTGTCAATATAGAGCAAAGAGATCTTAATAGTTGCCACCAGTCGTGAGATCAGACGTCAATGGTTAGATGAAACGATTTTAGGGGTAATTCCCATGTCGGCGAAGTTTCCATCTTAGGAGATTTTCACCAAAATGACTGTATCTAATCATTTAACCTCTAATCTTGAAGTGGTCCCGGGATCAAATCCCGAACCAGGCGGGTGTTTTCAGTGGCAACCTGTTGTCGCGAAGTTATGCCTTCGCGTCTTTATTGTATTAGTTTTACTTTGTTTTGGGGCCCCTCCGCGGGTCCCCCAGTGTAGTCGGCCGCTGCAGCAACCGCTGGTCGCCGCCGCAAGATGGATGAAGTCTCTCCTTCGAAGTGGTTCACGAAGACCCCCACTCAGGGTGTCAAGGAGCACTGTCCGTGTCTGTCTTTGACATATTTACGGCCCCCGGTCCACGTACCGTTCTGCATGAAGCTGTGGTCGTCGACAGCGGTTAACCGAAAAGAGCCATGTTCAGGGAATTTTGGAATGGTTTCCACGTGTTGAGTGGGATTTGTCTTTGGTGCCATATAGATTTCTTTTGTTGTTTATGCACTTGCGTACTTCCTTTTGGTTCCTGACTTTTCGTGTACGCGCCTGGTCTTGTGATCGTGCCTTCGTACGTGATTTGTCTTGTTCTAACTGATCTTGCAAACTTCGCTCGAAATGTGTTTTGTCTTGTGTACGCGCTTTTTGTTTTTGCTCATGCTCATGTTTGCTTTGGGCTCCGAGCCTTTTGAGTGGTGCTAAGAAAACCCTTTGTGATTGGTTGCCTGGATGGCTCCAGAATGCTGCTGAACCCAATATAAGCAGCCGCCAAAGGCCCACAGAAGTCTTGGCTCCTGGATACCAAGCCCTGAACATCACCCTGCCTCTGGAGGCCAACCTGCACACTCGATCCACTTCGGGTGTGAAGTCCTCCGCCCGCTAACTTGCAAACTTGGGACCCCTTAGGGCTGTGGAGGAGTTCGGATCTCCAGCCTTTGTGTGGATCCTTGTTTGTCGAGTTTGGCTGTGGTCGAGGCACCCTCTGAAGGTGTGATCGAACAGGACGGCAGGGGAAGTCGCCAGAGGATGGGAGTAGTACCCACAAAAGCTTAATCTCAAATTATATTATGTGCAAAGTGGTGTAAAGGAGTAATTTCTTTATTTTCCTTAAATAAACAGTTGTATCTTCATATCAGTAACTTCATCAACTGAGAGTTTTCTTCGTTACACTGTCACCTAGAGGGCGCGAGTAGAGCTCCATTTCAAATGGACTTTTCGTAGATATTCACGTTTAAGAGTTCCCCCAAAATCGTTCTATCTAAAAAATACATTCAAACGCCCGTTCAGAGAGCAATCTTAAAACCTTAAGGGTGCAAAAAGGCCGTTCCAGAGACTTCCACCCTTGGCTACGCACTTTCAAGTTTCAACAGCCTTATTTCGCGTGATACACCGATTTTGACTGTGGAATATGCTGCTGTTTCGTGGAACACCATTCATTTTTGAAGGCAGTCGAAGATGGAGCTACGGAGAAGTGAGGCAACCACCCTTTCCGAAGGGTGTTCGTCGCATTTACGCCAGATTTAAACAACTTTTTCGTGGTTTGTTTTAGACAGTAATTCAAATAACTAACCAATGATATTTATTGGGAAATACATTCATTGAACGCAGATATATTATACTTTACATGAAATAGTAGCGAACACAAAGCAACGTGTGTACTCGCAACCTTCGTAATTGTCGTGAAAGTCACCTATGAATAAGAGTCTTTCAAATGTCGGGAGGTGTAGCAGACAACAAAGTCGCGATCCAGCTCTGGTGAGTGATTAATTGCTTCTATACTCGCCTTTTCCGTGGACGGCAGAGTTGCACGTTACGCGTTTTGCCTGTAACCTTGTTACTCGTAGAACAAATGCCCCAAAGAGGCTTCAACATTGCCGCCATCTTATTTTTAGGGTGTTTACTAGCATCCTAAGGGTGTCATAAGGTTCTAGCCCTTGAGAAAAGAGCTTGTCCCAGGGCTAGGGCTCTGATTTGCACCCTTAAGAATATAAAACGTTGTACTGTCTGGGCAGGACACGTATATTGTAATGTCGCCGAAAACAAAGCAAACAATAGCACCATATTCTTATCGCGGGACTTGTTTGAGCCATCCCGAATCTTTGGGGTCGACGTCTCGACGTAGAAGCATATTTCGAAATTGCTCCCAACTCAAAATGAGCCTCACCATGTAAATAATGCCGCGTGCGCGGCGGAGTTGTACCAGCGCACGCGGCTGCCACGGTAGCGCTCTACGATCGAGTCAGTCGCCCTTACGTCGCAGACGCAGAATATTCGTATGCGGGCATGCGGGAACCAGTTCGCCCCATTACACATGTATGTTATGTTCTGCATTAGCCAACCGTTTTCCATCCGTGACACTGTCGCGTTCATTCATTTCTTTCTGGGAAAGTCCAGTTTGTGACGTCTATCTTGGCACTTAATTTTTTGTTTTTTCTGGTGGTTGTCGGGGGGGGGGGGGTTAGTTTTTCTTTAAGACCACACAAGGTACCCGTGGGCATACCTTCAGGAACAAGCGTCGCGGTCTGCTTCAAAGCCTCGCGTCGTTGAAGACGATGATCGGCACGAAGACCACGAAGACCAGCAGCCCGTGGAGACAGCGGAGGCAAATACCGCGTCTCGGGGGTTCCGAGCAGCGCTGTGAGGGGCAAAGGGCAAGCGCGCGTGACTTTCCAAAATGCTTTCCTTGCTCCGGTGCTCGTTCGAAGAAGGCGTGTTTCGGAGTTGCGCGCTGGTGCCTGCGCCTTTGAAGCGTCTCATTGCGCGGTGCATTCGTGCTTCACTGCCCCAGGCAGGCTACGGTGGAGTCGTTAGAAGCCCTTTTGAGGCAAAGTTAGGCAAAGTGAGCCAAAAAGAGGCAGCAACAGCGACGGCGCTGAATCCGCCGGACTACCATCACTTGCTGTCTTACAGTTGTTGGTCATAAAAGTTGTAGTTAACCGCAGAACAGAAGACGCAGATGACGCCTCTTGAATGTAAATATTTGACAAAAATCTGTCTGGTTGAGGAAACCATAATTAAATGAAGACTTCAAACCAAGTCCCAAAATCTCAGGACCCAAAGACAGAACAAGAAAAAAAGACTAAACACACTTCAAAAACACTGCTCCTCAACAATCATAGACATAGTTGCCACTGAAACCGAGTAGGCCTCGAAACGTGGGGCCCCTGAGATGGTTAGAAGTCTTTCTTTCATTGAGAGGCCTCACGCCTGACGATAGACCCTTTTAAAAATTTCAAAATAATGCAAACATTATGTGCGGCCGCCATTAGTTGGTCATACACTGTGAGCACGCATTAGACACGAGCGCTTCGTCGGCATTCGGAGTGTAGTCGGATCGAAACGCATTCCACACGAGTGCTGCGTCAGTGCTCGGCGCGAACTCGGAACCAATCACGGACTTCACGCCGGAAGCGATGAGACCAACTAATGGCGGCTGTGCATAATCTATGCAACATTTCACAATTTCGATTAGACTGCCCGCTGAGTACAAGCAGGGGATCTAGCTCTCCTGAGCCGAGAGAAATACTATTACTAATACTATTTTATCTGTCGTAAGAAAGGTTCGTCTTGTATTCTGTTTCGGCCTCAACATTTTTGCCAGCAGCACCAATGGCGCTGAATCAACTGCGCCTCAAATATGGTTCTCTGGCTGGCATGTTTGAATTTTTTTTAGCCTCCTTATAATTTTGTATTTCCTTTGATTACGGTCGCAAGTATCACAACTGAACTTGTATTCTTTTAACTGGAGTCGCATTGCTGCTGATTGTTGGTCAAGTTCGTGCTAAAGTTTTGAATACATGCATGGTAGCGCTCCAAAACAAGGACAAGAGGAGGAGAACTGGACACCACTGTGCGCTATGACAACTATGACTGCTTGGCTAATTCTTTTAAAAAAATATATATAACTCGTACTTTTTAATGAATGAATCAATCAATCAATCATGATATAGTAAGTCAAAGTTCAATTCAAAAATACAAGTTCCAGTACCACAAATTCCAGTAGCCAAACAGAGAAAATATACAAGAGGCTCAAACAAAATGAATAAATGCACTGATTCCATGTATTTCACATGCAAAAATGTACCATCGCGGACAATATGAGCTAAAGTTGCGCACCTAGTTTGTTCGGCTTACCTGTCAGTTTTGAAGGAAGGTTTGGTGCAAACTTATGTTGGAGCGCACAGCTAAGGTCTCAACCTTTCCACTCCTTCGTAATTTGAGAGATGATAGCTTATGGCAACTGTAGGCGTAGCAAAAGTCAAGATCGAGTGTTTCAAATCATACTGTCCGGGGGTGTCTACTTGTACTAGAGAATAATGATAAAATGAGACGTTTCAATGTAAGTGTTTGTACCACTCGGCTCTGGAGCAACAATGCCAATTTTTCTGTCAATAGAGAACAGATGGCTTAGGTCATGGCGTTGCCAAATCAGCAAGATACCTAAACGATAAAGCGGACTTTTCATCCAAACCTGCCCAGAACCCTGACATCACTGTCCATCTGTCGAATCGGGCAAGTCCGAAGCCCTGGACCGATGTGCGATCGAGCTTCAAGCGAGCTTAGAGTGATATTCCCGTTTTGAGAAACCTCACAGGTAAAGGGTTTCTTTTAAAATTATTGAAAAGCAAGCGTGTTTGTAAGATTCAATTTATACATGAAATAACAAACACGTGGGGCGGAGCACAGAACGCAACATCGTTCATCTAGCAATGATGAAGAATGAAAAAGAACCGCTCCCCAAAGGCGTCAAAAATCTTGGAACGAGAGGAATAAAAATTGTTCAAAGAAAGGAAATGTCGGAAAGGAAAAGAGATACAACTAAAATACATTAGTTATGTGTATGGATAATGAGATTAAAGATCAAAAACACTAGCATCACGCCGATGTGTAAAGTTTAGGTTTAAGAAATTCAACTTCTGACTGTATCAGTGAGAGCGATGGAGGAGAACTATTATTGCAAACCGCACCATGCATGCAAATTACTCGATGATCTCCCGGCCGTGCACCCCCTTGAATTCTGGTATCGCAAAAATAAGGTGTTTATCACACGTCCGGGCATGGAGAAATCATGGGATGATAGGGCTCATCGGAGGCCTTTGAAGCTTCAAAGTTAAAAGTTACCTGAGTCGGTGGTTGAGGCATCGGCATGTTTTACCGATGTACTCACTACCGCAGAAGAGGGGGATAGAGTAAAAGTTATTTCATCCACACTTAGCTTGTTGGTTTGTGTGACACTCCACCCTTTAGAAACATCGCTCATATTGACCCCTGGCACGTCTGTTTGAGGCGCATGCGGCAGGAAAAGACAACACCCGTGTCCAACTTAGCAGCGAGAGTTCTTAAACGGTATACGCAGAGTTGTGCGCATACGGGATCACCACCAAACGGTCCTTCCTAAAATCGGGCCGCTGAAGTTCTTGCCTGAGAATGCATCTATCAATGATGGAACGGAGAAGGTCGGCTGGAAACACTGTTTGTCAAGCCTATGAAACTTCGTCTTGAAACGACTTTTAGAAAAATAAGAACATGATTTCACGGAAGAGGACTTGAATAGAGACCTGATAATACCATGTCTGACTGCGTTCAAGAGGCTTGTCAAAGCGAGGATTAGGTCACTTATCTTTCATTGCTAGATTACTTTTCTTCCATCGCTGCAATTGTAAATGCTAACTAAAAATCGCTTTCTGCACAACCTGACCACATTATTTGAAATTCGAATAAAAGACGTATTCACGAGGCTGAAATACAAGATATGCATGTGGGGAAAGCGTGATTTCCTTCTCGTCCAAAGTGATCCAGTTAAGCCTCGTTATGAAGACTAACCGCGGGCATAGGGCTCCCGAGCTGCACAAAGGGCGCTGCAAAAAGGGACTCGTTGGGACTTGTTTTCGGTAGTACAAACTTGAGCGTCTTAAAGGGATACTACAACGAAATTTCGGCGCTCATTTTTTGGTCTATATGTGTTCAAAGGAGCAGTATCACATGGAGCATACCAATATCTTGTTAAAAAAGTCTCGAAAAGGAATTTTAAAAAGAATTAAACGATGAGCAATGAGCACCTGGTGGATGTCGCTAACGCGTCGTTTGTGATGCCCGTCTAGGAACCTTGACAGCTAGTGACGGAGATTGTCTCGCCTCCGGCCACGACGAAAGAAGAGGGGAACGAGGAACTCCCCTCTTCCCGAGAATCCCTTTTGTGTGTCGCAGAAGTCGCTATTGTCCCCCTACAAGATTATAGAAGATTAACCCGTCACTCAAAATTCGTACAAAAGCAGCCGCTTCGGTGGCTGGAACGACTAGGCCATCCTCTCGACGTCAGCCTCGCCGTAGCTTTGCTCGTCCCGAGACGACCTACGTCACGATTGCATTGGATGTCACGTGCTCTAAGCTGGGCCTTCTCCGAGCGCTTGCCAGAGTGGGACGTTTATAACGAAAAATACAACCACCAGGATCAAAATACAAACGTGCGATTGTCATTTACGGATATTGTGGATCATATTCAACCTATTTTTGAACACGACGGGAATATTTCAAATTTCGTTGAAATATCCCCTTAAAGGGGCGGTGCAACGATATTCAATTGGAATGTTTTTCACTTTCCACGAGCTTACTGGCACTAGTGGGACTCAAGAATACTCGCACGCAACGCCACTGGTCAACAAAGTCCTTTGTTGCGGTGTAATTTCAAGGACAAAAGCGGGCGTTTTCATTCAATGTTTCCTTCGCGAAACTTGATGACTTAGCTGGGCGGTCGCAGTACCGCCCAGTGGCGATATTTGAATGCCGCTCATAGATTGGACCCGAGCATTGCGTGGGCACTCGATTTGGGCTCGAGATAATCGATGGCTCAAGAAGCATTCGGGTAGTGGCCCGTGTCCAATCGCTGCAATGACGACAATAGCCGAACCATAACAATGTCTGCTACTCAGCGCTGTTCTGTGCCTTGCCAACCCTGCAGCGCGTGGCTATGAGCAACATTGGCGGCATATAATCGGCTCCAGATCGCGTGGCCGCTTGTTCTGGCTGCAAACTGAGGGCGTGAACGCTGCTCCGTTTTTCTTTAACTTTTGCTGCGACCTCGCTTGCGTAGGGTGAAAACGAACGCGTGCTTCAAAGGTAATTAACGTCGGGGATCCGTTCTGGGCGGTATTTGCGCAAAGTACGGATAATGTTGCATTGCCCCTTTGCGACTCGCCACACCTGTAGGCGCGACTGATGAGGTGCGGAACTCGATATCACCAGGAAAATACAAAGAAACAACACAAAATTCGAAGGCCGTCGAAGCACAAGTCAAAGCTATACTTCGTTCACCCTTAAACTGAGACTAGAAGCTCCGCCTTCAGCGCGAGCTCGCTGGCTTCCGCAGTGCTTTGTTTGCGCGTGCCTGCGCGTTCACACTTGTGTCAGCAAGGGCAGAAAGCTCGCGCTAAAGGCGGAGCTTCTAGTCTTAACGGTGAACGGACTAGTATAAGGAGCCAAGAGACGCCGCTTCCCGCGCTTCAAAGAAAAAAGAAAAAAACAATTGTCAGGACGCCATATGTTCCGACGTCATTACGCAGAGAGAAGAAACGCATAATGTCAAGAGTCTGACACTTTTGATTGTCTTGCGGCGTTGAATCTAGCCGATTTCGAACGTCGAAAGCAAGGTGTTTTTTTCTGTTGTTCAGCACTACACACAAAGATCAAAGATTAACGAAGGTGTTATAAGTAGTGCGAGGGCCAGGCAGGTGAGCTTGTACTACCCAAAATGGGGCGCCACAGTTTGTTCGGAGCTTCAGCGCAGGAGGCCTATCTCGACGAACGTTAACCCGTCCTAGAACAGGAAGAACTCCAAGAAGAGAGACGCCGGGAAAAGGATGGATAACGAAGCACGACTCCAATACAACTCCCACTCGGGCGCGTGTGAAGCGCCGCTCAGAAGCCACGCGAGTGGAGAGGCGGATCTGCCCGAGACGCGACAGCACGCGCGTGAACGCGAGGAAAGTGACGATGGGTCGAAATTCCGATTCACCTTCCGATGGACCGCAGCGAATGCTACGAGGCATGGTAGCCAATCAGATGCCGCCTAAGTCTCGCGTGACCTTCGGAAGGGGCGCGTAGCCACGTGGTATACGTTCCCAACGCTGGACAGGCTGGGATGGCTCGTGACATCAGCTGCGGTCCTTTGCGAGGTGAAAGGGACCATAGCACGGCAGAACGAGAGAGGAGCGGGCTAGATCGGAGCGGACACGCGGAGGAAACACGACGGGGTCCACCTTGGGCGCGCGTAAGGGGCAGTGCACACGCGTCGTAAATTGTGCCCGCTCAGGCAGCGTCCTCGAAGCGCAGACAGGACTCGGTCATTACCGTCGTCATCATTAGCCCGGCACACGCCGCGCGACCGAGGCCGGTTATCCCACGCGCTCTCCTCGGAGCGACGCTGGAAATCGCCAAGACGCCTCTTCGACAGGGGCAAGGACCGCAAGACCGACCGAGCGGCCGCAAGTGCCAGGGGCCTGGGACGGGCGACCCATTCGTCCGGCCACGCTGCTCCGATGCGAGCGGGGAATCTGCACAGTTCATCGATTTCGCCCAATTTCTACCTCATTCATTGCCGTCGAGGGTAGACACTGCTTTGCGTACCAATGCGGAACGTGTCGAACTAAAGTGGCGATACAGGCAAGTTGGTTCTTGACTAGATAGTGTAAATACAGCGCGCAGAAAGACTAAGACGGAGAGAAGAACACAGCGTTAAACAAATTAAAAAACGACCTAAGCAAAAAAAAAATCTTGCAAAAAGCTAAATAAGTTGTCCAAGGTGATGTCAGCGTTCAGACGTGTCATAAAATCAACTTTGTTTGTGTAAACAATGGAGGGCTGGCTGACGCAGTTTCTTTCTATCGCGTATGCTTCCAGCACCCCTCTTTCCACTTTATCCCGGCCCCCTACCAACGATGCAAGTATTATGGAAGCAAGTTAGGGTGACAAAGGCAGTCCTGACAATGAATAGTGAGTTTTAGTATTGCGTATACGAGCGAACGCAAGCCCTGTGCGTTTGCGTTAGCGTTGCGTGTTCCACACTGCGCGTGCGCGGAGCCCAAACTGCGGCCTTGGATTGGCGCATGGCGACTTCGCGCATGCGTAGCGTGGAGAACGCAACGCTAACGCAAACGCACTGCGCGCTTGCGTTTGCTGTGTACGCAATACTAAAACTCACTATTATGTAAGTGTCCTCCGGTCGTTTACCGCAGAGACAGGTCATGCGCGCGCATCATTTCATTGACGCATCTACCTGTTTGGTCGATGTAAACTCCGGCCGCATGACATAACGAATTTTGTGGACATCTGCCCACCGCGCATTCCACACTTGAGACTTTTCTGTCCGTGGTTTGACGGCACATGGAAGCCTATCTTTGGTTGTTACCTTATTTATTCGAGGGCATAATTGTGCCAACTTGCGCGGTGCCGAGAATACAAGCGGTAGATCAATACGTTGCGCCAACTGCTTTGGGTATAGTGCGATAGCATGGAATGACTTGGGGTCTTTGTTTCCTAACATCCACCCTGATCCTTTTCAGCAGAGTCTGAGCCACACCGTGCAAAATTGAGGTTGGAAAACCAGCACTGGGAAGTCTATTTATCTGTTCTTGGAAGCTGCCAATCATAGCATGATGGCAGGACTTATGAAGCTGCCGTCTGAGGGCACGATGAGACTTCAGTTGTTTGATCAATTCAGTTGCCAGTTCAGCTGTTAGTTCAGTCGGTTCGGTGCTTGTCCTGTGTTTTCTCCGATCTTCGTCTTTCTGTGCGCTGTATGTAACTTATTCAGAACGTTTTTTGGGGTGTCTCCAACTACGGAATGTCACGAAATGTGACAAAACTTGAGGTCGCTTAGGCTTCGCCTTTAAGAGTGGAACGCGAGGGCATTATTGGGCCCCGTTCGCAAAGCCTTCTCATCCGCGCTTGTTCCCAAGCCGTGCAAGCGCGTGTGTCGCACAGTTGGTAGCGTCAAGTGTCACGTGATTTCGGCACGTGGGACGTCACACGTGTGACGTCGCACGTGAGCGTTGTAGGCTGTTGGACAGCCACATGTGGCGCCACGTGTGACGTCACACGGGACCCCAGAGGTTGCTGTGATGTCTTCGTAATCTCTACCGACGGTCATATGACAAGTAAGCTATTCCTGGCACTCTTTAAGATACATAGAAATTAG
>JAZHYW010023553.1:0-28521 GCA_037355805.1 Ixodes ricinus
GAGCCCTGCCCTTGATCAGGGCATTCATGATGCAGGCGTTCACTGAAAAGTCACGACAAGAAAGGCAGTCAGGGCATGGGTCCCCGGAATAAAGGCATTCGGTTAAGCAGGGGTCGGTAGTAAGTCGCACTCGTTCGGTGCTTGTTCGTTAGAAAGATGGCACACACTACAAAATTTGAGCATTTGTATCCCTGGGTGATCGAAAGAAACTCACTCTTCCGGGAAACGCCGCTGCCGAGGTTGTGGTTGAGTTTAATGGGGTCTGAAACATAAGTGCACCACAATTAACAAAACGAGAAAACAAGTTAGGACCACCGAGAGAGGAAAGTGTCACTATTTTAAACTCTGTCTGGGCAGGAAAACAGCCCGCTGATCAGCCAAAACGATATTAGGCGTACAATTATTTCCCTTATTGAGAGGTGAAAAAAAGACAATGTGTAAATGCATTAGAATACACTAAGAACATAGACTTCGGTGTTGGACAAAGACGGCGAACGCCAGGGATTCCTAGAATATTCCAATTAAGTCATCCTTAGTCAATCCCCGACACGCCCCAAGCAGCAAACAAGCTGAAGCTCAACGAGAGACAATACAACTAATAATAATAATAATAGTTAATTCACAAATCCGCATCAAGGTAAAAAAAAACGTCTCACAAAGGCACTTGCGTGCTTGTGCGTGAGAACCGGCAGTCGACTGAAACAATAGTTTTACGTGGGTACTCGGTTTTTACAATCCTACAAACATTTTTTTCAAACATCTAATCAATGTTGAAGCACAAAGGAAACAAAGCAAAGACAAAACATATTCGTTACAATTTAGACATCACGTCTACAGTACTAAGGAAATAGCATGTGCCAAATACTCACAAACAACAAAAGAGCAGTCATGATACCCAGAAACGACAAAAGCGACCATAAGGTATCGCAAAGAGAAAAATGCACAATGGCAATAAACGAAAACCAACATGTTTGGTCAAGGTATCTGGTGGAAATCTACAAGTACTTGTAAAAAAAGATGAGTAAAAAAAAAGATTACAAAGCGGCAGACGCTTACGCCTTCCAAGTGGTACTGACTAAATCCTCTGAAGTGGGGCAGGGGGATCCAGTTTGTGTCAAGAGACGGCATGTCACAAGGCGACGACTCACCCTCGATGGCGATGCAGCCCGACGTCCAGGACTTCTGGAGGCGGGTGATGCGCTTGCGCTGCCGGATGCAGACGACGTCCACCCGGAAGTCGAACTCCTCCGTGTAGAAGCGGAGCAGCCCCAGCCAGAGCTCCCCAACCGACTCGTGGTTCTGGCCGAACTCGCTCCACACCGACTGCTGCAGACGAACACGCCTCATTCAGCACGACGTCTAGGCAATCGCAAGGTTGCCCCCACAGCGGCGGGAAACCCGCCGGAACGGCGTTGCCGCGAGATCG
Organism: Ixodes ricinus; assembly: GCA_037355805.1. Classification (NCBI taxonomy): domain Eukaryota; kingdom Metazoa; phylum Arthropoda; class Arachnida; order Ixodida; family Ixodidae; genus Ixodes; species Ixodes ricinus. The sequence continues at coordinate 1,427 of JAZHYW010023553.1, forward strand.
ACGTCGGTTTTCGAGGTAGTGCAACAGAAAGCAGGAAAGCAGCTTCGAAACGAGAGCAAGCTGGTGGAAGTCGGATAAACAGATCTAAAAGAGGACAGGAAGATTGAAAACCAAAAAAAAAACGCGAAAAAGTCGATGTAAAGCGATACTGAACCAAATTTTGGATTTTGCAAGATAAGGCCGCAGAAGCGTTGAACGGGACACTACGAACTCCAAGACATCACTCACGCATCGATATCTCAAACGGATGGCCATACTTTTGGAAAAGAATGGCGCGATCAAGCGAGGGCTACGACGTCATTGTCCTCTTGGAAAATTTCAGAAGGACGGGAAGCGACCTCGCTTCTCTCCTCCTCGCTTCAGTTCACCAGCTCGACGGGACGTAGAGAGAAGGAGAGGGAATGAGAGTTGTGACGTGCTTTGTCTCGTCGGCCTCTTCGGCCGTCTTCAATCGCGCACTTACTTTTCAAACATACGGCGATCCGTTAGAGATATCACTGTAGGAGCGATGCTTTTGGGTTTTGCAGCGTCCCGCCTATCTGTCCAGCCTTGTTTTGTGAACTCACAATTTCGGTTCAGTATCCCTTTGAACTACCTCCACTGTAATTGTCAACAGCTAATTCACTGAGCAAATATCTTTAAACAAATATTTACGGGGTCCCGGCAGCTCTTTAATCGCCCTGAAGACGCAAATTCGAGCCGGGATTTGAGCGATTCTCGCTTGCTTTCAACTTGGCGGACAGCCGCCATCGTTGTTCTTTTTGAAGCCGAGTTTTGACGAATACCCGGCGGTGTCGTTTGATTGTCAGTGCCAAAGAGAGTGGAAGAAGGAGACGGAGAGCATGACACGTGCGAAGCTCCCATTGGTCTGAAGCACTGACGTCAGCTTGCGTTAACACATCCCTCTCTCCCCGGCGCTGACAAGCCGACAGACACCGCCGGTCTTCGTCCAAACGAGCCCTTTCGTCTTCGTCAAAGTAACACTCGCAGCTGGCGCAGAGTCAGAGAAGAAGACGCACCACGGCCCACACCTCCTAGATACGAAAACCTAAGTGCTGAATTTTCCTGCGTCACTAAAGAACACCAGTCTCATATCTAAAAACTGGAGAAATCCAAGACTGGTGTTCTCTGACAACCACGCTTGCTGGATGTATTCCCGCCGATGGAAGAAAGGGCTTTTACAGTATAATTCGGCTCATTCCAAAAGTATTAAAAGAAGAGTTGCGAAAAATTGCCTGAATACAGCTCTTAAAAAATCTTGCGTACACTCAGCGAGGGAAAGCTTCGATGCTCAAGTACAAATATTGAAAGCGTCGGGAAACCTGAGTTCAATAATATATGACGTCGCCGAATTCTCGGTTAACTCAAATAAAAAACGTGACACTGAAAAATACAAGAAACACAGACTGACTGTTCGGCCATATATGCACCGCTTGTCCCTCTACTTGAAGAGGGCAGCAGCGAAGTTTCAAGCCCAAGTCGTGCTTTCAGCACCGGACAAACCAAAAAGGCTTTGCCCTAAGATCAATTGCCAACATCATCGACAGGCAGAATAGAGTGTCAAAGATCGACTGAGATATGTAGAGTGCTAAAGTGAAGTGGTATGCGCTCTGTGTTGTTCGTTTCTTTTACTTGTCCGTAGCTTTTAGCGCTGTTACCCTCGAAAACATGGTACGCCAATTACCATTTACTTACAGAAAATTATATGCAGGTCAGTCGGGGCGATATATTAATACGAGATTAAGAGAAAATGACCAAACAATGAAGTCAAAACCAGCGGGACATCTTGAGGTGCAGGTCAGGGACTGCAAATGCTCACCATCATTCAACGAAAACAAAGTTCTGAAGCGGTTCCGAGTCAAAAGTACTAGAAAACTGTACGAGGCTCAAGTCATCCTTACCAGTGGTGAAAAATGCATAAGCGCTCCACCAGTGGCCCTAAGATAACTTCAGTTCCTTTGGTGGTTCCCTTGAAGACTTCCTATTCGTTTGCTCAGTTTCCTTTTCTTTTTTTTTATTCTTGGCTTATTTTTGTTTTGTTAAATATTTTTACGTGACAAGTACTCTGTCTTTTGATAAAGTTCAAATATTTTTATTTTTATTTCTAAAAACTAATTACGTTGTTTTAGTGGAAGCTGTAAATTTATTCTTATCTTTCTTTTCTTTTTTTCATTTCCATCTTGTCTTTCTCTACATGCTCTATTACAGGGGTGGCCAAGCTGCGGCTCGCGAGCCGCTTGCGACTCTTCGAGTGTTGAAGTGCGGCTCGCGGCTCTTTCCCCTCCCCCTCCCCCTCCCCCTCTGCCCCCCCCCCCCTCAAAAAATCAGCAGAACCCATCCTTTGGGAATGATTATCTACGTTAATGCGAATAGCATCAAACGGTGCGGAGTTATGCGCGTTCGTCAGGTGGCCGGCACACTCTAGATACGCCAGCCCACTCTTGAGGCGATTCTAAATTTGTTGACACTTTCACAGCCCTGCGCACGATCTCCGCAGCCCAGCACGTGCGTTTGTGTCACTTAGGAAGGCGAGCAAAGCACGCGCCATACGCACAAACACTCAAAATGGTACCGACCAGACTTTCTGGCGCCTCAGCTAGTCTCAACCAACGGTACTCTAAACGGTTGTTTATATCTTTACCATAGGACGCGCTTTACAGCGCTGTCACAGCTACCGGTGCGCGCGCGTTCCATGCACGAGGGCTCATTCCGCTCTCGTGAGGCTGAGCACGGCCGCTACATCACCCTCTCCCGAGCGCGGGAGAGGGTGAGCTAGCGGCCGTGCTCAGCCTCACGAGAGCGGAATGAGCCCTCGTGCATGGAACGCGCGCGCACCGGTAGCTGTGACTAGCGCTGTAAAGCGCGTCCTATGGTAAAGATATAAACAACCGTTTAGAGTGCGTTGAATGACGGTTAGCGCGTCTGTCTGCTGATCAAAGGGTCAACGGTTCGAATCCTAGCCGGCGCCGGTCTTTTTTATTTATTTATCGACCCGCGGCGTAAGAGGTTAGATAGCCAGATAGATATATACATAGACGAAAAGTGCGTGAAGTAGCCAAAGAATGCTATTCGCATTAAAAATAGAAATGGAACGCGTTTTAAATCGAAAGACTGATTGCGGCTCGGCAGTTTTGTGCCACTGCTACATTACGTACAGATGGACTGCTTTTGACTGGGATAGGTTGAAAGTAGTTCGAGTTTCGTTTATTGCTCTGGACAAAAGTTTGACCGTCCCCTGCGGCTCTTTGAAATTCCGTGGATTTGTCTGCGGCTTTTAGGCTGGGTGAGCCTGGCCACCCCTGTTCTATTAAATTGACAGCTGTAAGTAAGCACTCTGTCCTGTCCCCTTCTTTTCTTTTTATTCATTTGCGCTTTTTAAAATACCGTCTAGACTCTAGATGTTCAACCAACTAGCCCCCAATTGATCTTGATGCAATTTTGACGGCACCAGACGTGATTTAGTCGGTAGTCACCTCCTTTCCACTTCCTTTCTCTCTCGGCGTTTCGGGCGCATGGAGGAGAGGTGGTTCGGCTTCGCTTTCACGTTGTGGTGTAAAGAGCGATTTACCATCTCGTTGAGCGAATGACCATTCCGTGACGTCATGGAGTTTACGGGCTGAATTTAAAAATAAATCTCGCGCCGTCAATATTGTTCTAAAATTTTTTTCGCGTAAAATATTTTTTTTTGTTACGCGTGTCCCTTTAAGATTGTTTAATTTTTTTTTTCAGGGGCCCTTTAAAATGGTGCATGTGCAAATATGAACCTTGTTTTGTCGCTTGATTATCGATTTATAACTGCAGAAGCACGAAAAACATTTTATTCCGTTTATTTATGCGGCGTTTCGAGCTGCAATATGTAACTGCATACCAGATATGCTATTTTTTTTTAAATTAACCTTCACAGTCCGGCAGCGGTCTGACCGAGAGTGCAGTTTCCAGAGAATTGCACCTTCGCAAGGTTGGATGGTGGAAGTGCATGTGCTATTGAAACACCACATGAAATTCAAAGAACTAATAAAATATCCTCATACTTTTAAGTGAAATAGTACCACGACATGGTCCAAGGGCTTACCAGGCGGTCGATGTCGTCAAAGAACCAGGCGTTCCATCCTTCAATGATCACCTCTGGCTTCTCTGCCTCGGGATAGAGCTGCACGCACAAGTGACATCAATTAGACATAAAGGGGGACTCGACAAAAGAAGAACATGCACAACTAACCATATCATGAACGCCAAATTAAGTATTCGACACACGTCATTTTCATTATATAAGTCAGCATTAGATGTCCGACACGTTCACATTATGGGCGAAACTTGCGATAGCTACGATTCACAAATGCCATCTCCCAGGCTTTCACTACGGTGTCCGGAAGCTCGGACAAAAATGTTTTTGCTCTTTTCGTGGCCTGTTTCGAACAGCTCTGGAGGATGTAAAAGCGTTGCCTGCAATTTCATATAAAACTCCACATAACTGACAGCAATTTTTCGGAGCAACAAGGCGGTTCAAGTGTCGGTACTCTAAAGCACAGCCTACGAACTGGCCCTGGAGTAGAGTAGTGACGGCGGAACAAGCATGACCTACCTCCTGCAGGACCGGTATCACGGGCGGCTTGCACTGCTGCAGGTAGTACAGCACCATCAGGATGTACGCGTACGAGGACAGGCTGCCCCGTGACGCATCGCCGATGTCGCACGTCTACCGACAGAAGCGAGACTCCCTTGTCATTCATTTTCACGCGGCACCCCAAGAAGTCGCCAAACATCTACTGCCCAAACGTCCCCGTACGCAGAATGCATCCACGATGGGAAGCAATGTCTCATTAGCGTGGATGCCCTCGTTCCCCACAAAAAGCATCCACAGTCGTCCATAATAACGAGACCAAAATGCCCGTCTTCACCCGGTTCGTCCCCAAAACGCGAATCTGGGCATCGTGAGATCGCGCGGCACAGCGACATCGTGTTTTGACCGCAACGCCGCAACACTTGACGTCGCATCCAACACCAATGACGTGAACGCGTGTAACCGAGAGTTTTACCAAACGCATAACCACGTCACTCATGTTAAAAGCAACCGCAGGAGTGCGTCACTCACAGTGCTGTCTAGCTAAATTTAACGGCACGTTAGACATTATATGCCCGACAGCAGTTCTGCATGAAAAGCACTACATGAAATTCCCCGCACAAGTCGTCACGAGAACCTTCCCCCATTGCCCCTTCGACGTTCCCTCGCCGCCCGGGCTCACCTTTGCAAAGTGCTTGAGCGTGTAGCCCAGCACACGCACCCTCTCGTCGATGCTGCAGTAGACGCTGAGCAGTCTCGTGTTGTGCACAGCCTGCAATGTATCAGAAGGCGGAGTGGGTGAGGAGAATAAAAGGCGCGTGCCACATGCTGGCTGATTTACAGAGTCAACTTTGGGTGAGTGCACTGCAACGCACGCAATTCCCCGCACGAGGATCACAATAGGGTGACCATCCGTCCCGCGACTCGCAGGACTGTCCCGCATTGAAGGCTCGTGTCCCGCGTCTCGCAATAAATTCTCAAATCTTCAAAATGTCCCGCATTTCACATTGTCGTAACACTCACTACGCAACGTATGGCGCTTCCGAACAACGGCGCGTGCACGGGGAAGCGCGGAGGTCGCTGGTAAGCGTGTGAATCTCGATGGTGTGCCATTTTCTATCCGAGCACTGCTGGAGGCGACCCTCGTTCTTGCAGGAGACTGATGCGCATCCGCCGTTGTGCCTCTCCCCTTGATGGCAAAATATTGCGAGCGAAAATTGCTCGCCAAAAGTTGAGAAATAAACTATTGTAACTATTCGCAAATCATGATGTGTAAGGCCAAAAAGTTGTTGTAGAAAGCTTTTTCTTTATTACTGAAGACGGCCACACATGGCAAAAAGCCTGCAACTCGCAACGGTCGAAAAAAACATAAGGTTCTAATTTGGTGTAGCAGAATGTTAGTATAAGAGTAAGCATCGACAGGAAAGAATAAGCCGAAAAAGATTTACAGTTTCTTATATCCTTTTGATGCATTAGGGTCTGCTGCAGTCAATTTTTATGTTTTCAACTTAGACACCTAAAATCAAATATTTAATATATCACTGTGAGTGAAAATTATTTTAGCCTAATTGCCGCAACACAATTTTCAGGTGTATAGTATGCTTTCGGACAGCACAGGATTTCGGAGTGCGCGTGTTGATGAATTTCCTTTAATACTTTTTTTTCAATCGTGAAAATACCGTCCTCCTCTTACACCCCTCCCTCCCCCTCCCCCCCCCTTCCCACCCCCCCCCTGGTAAGGGTGTCCCGCATTTCGCCGGCAGGAAGGTGGTACCCTAGACCACAAGTTTGTGTGGCCTGCTGTACCGGCCGATTTAACCACCGTATTTATTCGATTATAATTTATAAGTCAACTTTTTTTTTCGGAAATGCCGTATAATAAAAATGACCTATAATTATTATTTAAAAATTTCGAGTGCATGGAGCTATCGAGCCACCGAGTCACCCAGCCGACATCACCGTAGCGCGGCACTGCATCTTGATTCAGAAAGTAGCAGCCGGCTGCCCGCCGTGGCCACCGCTCGCACGCTTCCCTCGGGCGTCAGGCTTTGCCCACATAACACGCCACGCACCTTGCCCCACTGCCTCGCCCCCTTTCCTCCTCACCTTTTCCCCTCGCGGACGCGCAGCAAAACAAAACACGGAGGTTACTTTCGCTTCTTGTTGCTCACGAAGGCTCGCGGCGGCCGGCGGCGTTGATCGCGCCTTTGTATGTGATCTTTCGTCGCTTCGCCTGTCTCCACCTTTCATTTCTTGTTGTCGCCATTTTGCAGCAGTGTCCGTGAGGTTTTGTTGCGAATTTGTTAAGATATCCACGAAGCTGACAAAGCTTCGGACGACGATGAGATGCCCGGAAGTTCTGACAATGATTCAGCTTTTGGCAGCGCACTGTGATTGAGCCGAGGGTGCAGCAAATAAAGGTTCGTTTCTTTGTTTTGTCCAAACTTTCTTCTCTCCTTGAAAACAGAAAAAAGGTTGACTGATATTTGAATTTTTGTTTTATTCTCACCGAGTTTAATATAAAGGCATAAACCTTTACTTGTGAGTGACTAATATTCGAGTAAATACGGTGACCCGTCCGCAGCTTGGCTCACCAGGGTGTTGTAGAGGCTGATGTCAACCTCCAGCCGGCTGGGCCGGTGGTAGAACTTGACGATGGGCACCTTGGCCGTGGTGATGGGAATGATCCTGGCCAGGTCTGGGTGGGCTCGCAGCTCTTTAGCCAGTTTGGGAATGATCTGGCTGTGGCAGAGTTCCTGCGGAGACGTTGAGCCGCCACGTTCGGGGAGGTTCGAAACCAGAACATGCAACAACTGTCGAGAACGGACTGGAACTTTCCAGAGGGAGGGTAAAAATTAGTAAAAAGACGAACAGGGTTAAAGACTCTCTGAAGATAAAAATGAAAAACGAGTGACAAGGTTCGAACTTTCCAGAGAAACGAAAATGTAAAATTACTCGCGGGAGTCGAGACTCGCACTTTCGCCAAGGAACCACGTGCGCCAACAAATATACAATACTTGGGCACCGCGACAGTGTGCCTCATGATGTCATGTCATGAAACGTGGTCCCGTGATCTAATAACGTCGTTCAAGATCGTGACTCTAAAACTTCGCAGCGCGAGTCGCGTGACAATGGTTATGCGTGACATGGCACGGCCTGACGCACATTACGCGACCTGTGGTGGCACACGGCTGCATAGGGGCATGCTGCTAAAGGTAGCGGGACATTAGCTTGCAACTTAGTTGATGAAGCCACGCGACGGCTACGGCGACATGAATGCAAATGCCAACTTTGTTCCGTTAAGAGGTGTTCTGCATTAAAAAGGCGTTACAACGTTTGTGAAGACAAACATTATTCCATGCGACTTGGAAGGTAATAGAAACTCTGGACGACAGTTGTTCACTTGGAGAGTGATCACCCACCTTGCCATCCTTGCTGGTATCGAAGGTCAGACACATGTCGAGATCGCTCCTGGCCAAGACAAAGCCATTGCAGGAGGAGCCGTAGAGTGTCAGCCTCGCATCTGCAAATTAGACCCGATTCACGAGCCACATGTAACATCAATACGCTGCACTGTAATATGCAGGGGCAAAATAACTCTGAAGGTCTACACTTCATGATGCTAAGAGGTGCTTTTACAGCGAAGCTGCCTATGGGTATGTTCTGGTGGATCGTCTCCGGCGACAGACCGAGCGCAGACCAACAATTTTTAAATGCAACAATGTATGCCCCACTTTATACTCCTGTCCACCGCCGCCGCCTCTTTCCCGAGTCGTGTATACTCCTCGAGACGCACGGCGTCTCTCCCCCCCCCTTTCCTGACATTGCGCAATGCCGCGCGCTCTTCGATGGCCACCTTTGCGGCGCACTAGAGCCTGCGCGGTGATTGGCGTAGCCGCGATATAATAAAACGTCATTGTCTCTACCAAAGTGCCAGCTTCGTTGAATTTTCCTCTTCACAGGGTAGAAGGGCTCTTAGGGTGACGAAGCAACAGTGTGGTATTACCATACTTTATGTATACCGCAATATCCGGAGAGAGAGCCCGCCTAAAATCGAAAGCAAATCGGGTGAAAATAAGGAGGGAATTAACTTTCTGTGTACTGTCATAGAAAGTTGACAAAATGCTAGTTTTAGATTTTGTTACCAGAGAAACTCGAAGTCGCAGCCAGGGGCGATGAACTAAAAGTAAGTGCCCTTTCCAGTCCGCAATGTTCCCTTATCTCCCACCACGGCTAAGTGACATTATTTCTGCAGAGGTCATCATTGGCCAGGGCCCTGCAATTGCTAGAAGTAGGGTATCTTCCTGTGTTTTTAAAGAAAGGGCAAATCGTGCCAAAAATAGAGGTGGGTTATCTTTTGGGGTTTTACTGCAGTCTGCAGAAGATAGCATATTTAAATGTAAATATTATTCGCAGTGCTGACTATCTACAGGTAGAGACTTTATGAGGGTTTGTTTTTACACAACGGTTCTGTATAAAAGACGTGACTAATTTTGGAAATTACCGTTTATGTTAATGATAACATGTGTATGATGAAAGCAAGGATTCCTAAAGGTGTGCTATGTATGAAAAATACGGTAGATCTTAGCGGATGCAAAGGTAATCTACGCACCTGTGTACCGCTCTCTGATCAGGCTCTCCACCTTATGAAGGAGCATGTCGCGGTCCTTCACTTCATGTGGGCGCGGCGAACACTGGACTGCAAAGAGCGAGCCGATTTCTTGAGCATGTTTCATGGTGAGCAGCAAAGACGGGACCCCAAGAATGCACGGAGCCTCAAACAACGCTAAGACTTTACGAGGAATTCGCAAAAAAAAGACTCCTAATGGCTGCGGCGTTAACTTGGCTTGCACCCTCTGCTTCCGTAATATTTGGTGGTTTCACCTTCAAAAAGAGGAGCCACCAATAAACATCGACTTTTGTTGCAATGAATTTTCCCGTGATTATGATGCCAAGTGTCTGTTTATTACACCAAACCTCGACGAAAAGAAGTGCCGATAAGAATTCCTCTCCTTATGTTTCACTCAGTCTTGACTATCTACACAAAGTTGGCATGCCATATGCTAGCACTGTCTTTCACCACTCTTTCGTAGAGTCTACAGCCTGTAACTGGAATCATCTCTGCTCCCATAATCCCATCCAAAATTCTCATTGAATTTAAAAGTGCCCTAGACTATGTCATCACCAAACCAATGCTTATTGTACTTCCCAGATGTTACATTTCGGCAACAATCTGTGTTCTGTCTCCTTCGCCCTCTGTAATAAGCGCGTTCGATTTACCGCACCTCCTGCGCCGTTGAAGAAAAGAGTAGGGCGGTGTTATTCCGGTCTTATCTCAATACACATACCGAAAGCACATTGCCTCACACTTTTTCTGCACCGGTGCAGGAGGAGCAGGCGAATTGAACGAGCCTAAAATTAACACTCTCATCAGCTAACTTAAGAATAACAAAATATATCGTAAAAAAAACGAGCATGAAAAGAACAATGGAGCAGTCCTGCGTTAATTTACAGTAGTCACGGCGACAGTGGTGACACGTCACGGCGAAGTCGTTGGGCATCGGCGTCTCATTCACGCACCACGGGGTGTTCAGAACAAAATAGACGTTTATCTTTTAGTTCAGAACGCATTTGTTTCTTTTTGTTCATCAGCACGTCAAAGCGCGTCTCCCGGCACGAGCTCTTGGCACTGAGCCACAATCGCGTTTTGATATCGGCTTTTCTTTTTTCTTTTTGTTAATACTGTAGCATGGCTCTGTGATAGTGCCTCCGTTTGGCACGCAAAAGCGGTGGGTTGTAGGGTTTGGCAACATCGACAACGGACACCCTTCGGCCTACTATGCCAACTACAGCATCAACGACAACTACAACTACAACGTCAACAACGGACTCATTTCCATTGGTGGGAAAACCCACAACGGCTGTGGCTGTAAGAAGGGAATGAATGACACCCACGCATCACATCCAGACAGACGTCATTGAGGATCATGGTGTGGCCTTGCGTCAAGGGGGAAGCTCCACCAGTTGCGGCAGGATCTGATCTGGACAGTTCTGTAAAGGTAAGGCAAGCAAGTCGCTCGTCATCTCCTTCGGCCCAAGGCGCTCGTCGTCCCCACGGGAAGATGAAGAAAAATCTCGCCAAAAGAGATAAGGACAATCGAGGAAGGAATCATGTTCACACAAAGGAGGAAGGAATCATGTTTTTTATGTTCAACTTTTATCAACTCGCCCAGCTTACTACTTTACTACAGTCCCCGCGGGCTCACACGAGCATGCTACACGCCACGATTCCCAAGATAAATCGTGGAGAAGCATGCCTGAGCCTTCCAGAACATGACCTCGGTTCATGCGTGTCAATGTGGCCACATTATTTCCACAAAAGTGGATGTAATTAAATAACACCCCGAGACATGTGATTGTTCCGAGGAAAAGCTAGTTTCATGCAACGACACAAGCTACTGGCTAATGAGACAGATTTCATGTATGGTGCTTATTTCCTTAAGTGATCCTACGACTGGTATCGGATGCATTTTTCTTTCAAAGTGTCGTTCCGTGGGCAAAATTTGAACATTCATCACATCGTATCATGCATGCCATTCCCTCACCAATGCTGTGTGTTTTCAAGTAGATGGCATATATACGCGTTTAATGGCCGCACTCGTGTAATTGACGCACCCCTAACCTTAAACAAAACAAAAAAAAAAACTCCGAAAAATATATTTGAAAATTTCCCGTATATAGGCCGCACCTACTATTTTATACTGGCTGGAAGCCCCATCTAGTTCGTAGCGCAATAACTCAAGAATGTTTTTCTTTTTCAAGTGTGGCCGGCAGATCGCGCCCACCCGGCTGTGGCAGTTAAGAACATTGAGACACTCTATCCTGTCCTTCTGCGCCTCTCGCTTTATCTCGAACAATCTCGAACCAGACGCAGTGCATCTCTTTGTGTTTGCGAGTACCCCCGGTTTCCCGCTGTCATCCACATCAGGCTTCTGGACGCGACATACACGGCCGGCTTTAAACTCACAGTTGTTGCCTTTGCTCAAGACAATTGCAAAAGAGCGACAGGGAGAATGTTCGGTGTTGACCGAACTTTCACCTCTACAAGGGCGTCCCTTGTAAAGGTGTGTGACTGGATCCTCGAAGCGTGAAGCACGGTTTCCTTCATTATCGTAAAAAAACTTCGAAGTAACTGGACTTTCTAACAAGCTGGATGGCACGGAAGATGACCTTATCTGGGACAGAGACGCCGAGATGAGTTCCGAAGATGAGTGTTCTACTACGGACGAGTGAAAAGAACTTTGCACGCCTGTTTATGCAATACCGATAAATGTTTTCTTGCTCTACCAAGACGTCTGAGTACTTCCATTTAATAAAAACAGTAGTTAAACTTTTGGCAAAAAAAATGCATTTCTAACAAACCTTTTTGTTTTTCTCTGTGTAATGGCCGCACCCCTAGTTCTCGCCCGAAATCATAAAAAAAGAAACCTGCGGTAATTACACGCGTATATTCGATTATAAGAATAGGATACGGGCTTCCAGAAGATAATGCTACTCACCTCCTGCTGATGCCCTTTCTTCATACATGAGGCGCATATCATGCGAGGCTCCTGCAACAATGAAAATAATATGTACCGAGAGTGCATGCCTAAATTCTATAAATTCTCCCAGCTCTCCCCAGAAGGACTAGAAAGGATCCCTAGAAAAGTGGTCAGTAGATTCCCTGAAAGTTGTCCATTTGTACATTCCCTGAAAATTCTGCACCGGCATGGTCCCTGGAATTTTTGCGTTGGCATATTCTCTGGCTCTTCTGCGTCGGTATGTTGCTTGAAAATTCTGCGTTTGTATGTTTCCTGAAAATACTGCGCGAAGGCATTCTCTGAAAATACTGCATGACCGCGTTTCATAAAAATTCAGCATCAGTACATTCCCTGAAAAATATGCGTCGGTACATTCCCCGAAAATTCAGCGTCAGCGTATTCTCTGGAAATTCTGCATTAGTGTTATAGACCGACACGCGGGCTTGATGTCACGGAGCTGCGGTGGCGCTGCGATCGCGCCGGAGCCGGGGGTGTGGGCAAAAGCGCGCACGTTTCGCATGGGCGTCATAGCATTTGAGCATGCCGCGAAGCTGTGTTGCCATTAATTGCGCCGAAATGTACAAGAAAAGTATCGGAGTGAGTTTCCACAAGTTCCCGGCAGACTCTGAAAGGCATAGAAGGTGGATAATATTCGTGGATCGAAAAGAACGGTCGCTTCGCGCGAACGACCGTTTGTGCGGCAAACACTTTCTTGAAGGCAAGTGCGGCTTCCATTTCAATCTCCGTCCCGAGGCTTGCTTATGCGCAGGGAAACCGTGGTCTGATCGAGACCACCCGGATTTTGTTCCCATGGTGTTCGCGCATAAAGCATCTGCCAAGCTATCGTCGGAGGCTCGCTACGCCCGTGCTGCCCAGCAGAAGGGGATCGGCGACAGAACGGCAGTGTTGTAGGCGTTACGGAAAAAAAGTAACGAAATGCATTACTCGTTACTTGCGAATAAAAGGTACGCGTCACCGCTACCGATAAAAAATAACGCACGTTACTTCTGTGTTACTTTTTTAAATTATGATTTAACACATTTTACGGTTTTGACGATACAGGTCATATATCAAGAAACATTATGTTCATGCAGAAACTGAACATAATTACTTTTTCTCTTTTTACGGTTTCACCTAAATACTCACGAGAAAGAACTCAAAGAAAAACACGGCTTGACGCCTAAAACACGGAAAAAATTGAAGTGTAGTTTCTTTAAGACTTGGGAAGTAGTAACGAGTAACGTAACTACGTTACTTGAAATAGTAACGTAAGTACGTTACCAGTTACTGTGTCGAAAACGTAACGAGTAGGTTACTACGTTACTGAAAAAAGTTACGCGTTACCGGCAACGCCGCTACTTGTAACGTGTTACCGCCAAGACTGCAGAACGGACAAAGCGTTACTGCTTGTCATGCCTTGTGGTCATGAGGGTAGGAAAAATATCATACCTTGACTTGAAGACGCTGTGTGTGTTTAATCAATTAATGAATACACATACTTCCGCAAACCCACAGTCTGCTGATCCCGCCTGCAGTGCGGAAACCGACTCGAAGTAATCGTAGGCCTCGAGAGACTTGTACGCCTGCACCGTGTCGGCCGTGAGCTGGCTTGGCGAAAAAACTAAATAAACGACGACGTGAGCCGTCGACTTCGGTGGCAGCAACTTTACGTCGGAAGTCCAGCAGGCCTTGTTTATGGCGTACGGATCCTCGTAGGCAACGCAGTCCACGCACAGTTTGTTTCGATACCGCTGCCGTTCAGGCTCGGGCAGCGAGCTCAAATAGTCGGGCATAGCATACGACGTACGTTGTCAGGAAATACGACGCACAAATAAAGATACAAGCGTCCCTACAACGTCAACAACGAACGCACGCCATAGAACGCAATGGTGAAAACACGGAGAGCCAGGCTGCTTTTGCCCACATAGCTACCGCGCATGCGCGGCCTTCCGGCCGTGTTGGTAAACAGAGTCGCTCCGCGTGTCGGTCTATACGCACGGGATCTGCATCTAACACGGTTCTCACTAGAGAAGACTTGCAGTCCTTACGAGCTTAATAATATCGGACTTTCCGTAAACCCAAGAGGGCCGATGCGGACAAATTTGGACGCTCGGTCAATAATGAAACCAGCAATCCACAGTCGGCTCTCAATAACCAGACGCTCCCGTCTCACGTCTGTAGTTCGCTGGTGGTGCGACGCATAAAGGACCAAAACCTGTGACAAAGTAAAGTAAGCTCCCATCGGCTCTGAACTTGAACATTTCAAGCTTTTGGACTCAAGCCTACAAACTAAAGAACTAACACCTAAATTCATAAGGGTTCCTGCAGAATAATTAATGTCCATGTAAAATAACTACTATCCTCAAACACATTTTCTGAAAAGTATTTGTCAAGAAAAATTGGTACCTGTTGCACACCTCAGGAACCTAAAGGGTTTACTCTCAGTATTAGGTAGTTAGTGGAGGCGTGCAAACAGTGATATTTCAGTCCAAATCGAATTTGAAACGGATAGTGACGAATGGTGGCCTGAAATTCCTCCGGACTATCGAATACCCGCACTTTTAGTGTGCAATGTGCAAAAACTAAGTAGGAAAAATGCATATATATATATATCATATGAAATAAGGCCTATGCATTATGGTTGCCGAATTCAGAAAAAGGTTAGTAGTACACCGAGCTGCGAAACACTGGAGGACGATAAGGAACAGACTACTTTCCATCGAAAGGGTTAGTTTAGTGGCCAGTCTTGATTTGCAGGCTTCATTTAGATCTATTGTATGTCAAATTTCTTCCAGAATGCTCTCTGCTTTGTCTTAAAGAAACTCGAATTTCGTCCAACTACTCAGCGTGTCTAACTATTCTCAAATGTCTCGTCAAATTCGCGGTCGATCGCTGTTCGATTTGAACACGAAGCCCAACCATTCGCACGCCCCTACTAGCCAGCCAAAACGAAAAAAAAAAAAAGATCGTTGCATGCCTTTTCCGAAAGCCGGCGTTGCCATGCTCGCAACCTGGAAAGTGGAGTCTGGTATGCAAAACCTGAGAAACTGCACTCAAAGAAAAGAAAAAGAAGTGGAACCCTGGCTGGGAGGCCGTCGTCCGCGAATGACTTACGGTCTTTTTCTTTATCCGTCCCCAACCTTTAAGCTTCCTCACCCGCCCGTTGGAGAGGGCCTCGAGGGTGAACTGGTAGTCGAAGTCCTCTTTCGAGAGCCTCGACAACTTCTCGAAGATCTGCTTGGTCATCGGGGGGCCGGGCCGGACAAACTTGGATGCTCCGGCGATCGTGGAGGCCTCCTTCCGCCTGTGGGGCTTGGCGGAGGGGGTCTTGAACCCGTGCTCCGAGCCGCCCTCGTCGTCCAGGGTCTGCACGTGCAAAGTACCAAACTAACATACTTTAAGTTAAAGCAAGCAAACTTGCGATCTGGTTAAGGATGGAGATGGTAGCCCTGAATCGAGGAGACAAAAAATGTTTGGAACTCCGTTCCTTTTTAGAGCGAAGCTCTTAGGCGCCCGTTTCCGGGTTGAGTGGCGTCGCCATCGGCGTAACCGCGCTCTGCGTTATGAAACGTTTCTCATATTGACCTCACACGTGACGTCACGAGGGTAAATTTTTTCATCTAAATCTGGCGGAAATTTTTCCGCTAAATTTAGCGGAAACTTTTTCTCCTAGGTTTAGCAGGAAAATTTTACCCTCGTGACGTGACACGTGATATTAAGTGTGATGTCACGTGAAGGGTTGCGGGAAATTTCTCCGCTAAATTTAGCGGAGAATTTTTTGCTAAATTTAGCGGGAAATTTAACGAAAATCTCCCATTCCCTCCCTTCGTACCCACCTCTTCCTTCTCAAGAACCGCGCTCTAATTCGGCATTACAGAGAATTGTAAACGTCTCATCTTTTGTCCCCTCGGTCCAGGGTTAACATGTCGGACATACTTCCGTCAGGTACTAGCATACATAAATAAGTACTAACGGTGTTGGGGTTAGGCCCGATTTTCTGGTATACCAATTTTTTCTAATCTAACATACTTAACAAAGCACCAACTTAACACACTTGGTTATGTTTTAACACGATTAGGTATCAACTTAATGTACTTTTCTACGTGCCAACCTAGCGTACCCAAATAGGTAAACACCGAACATACTCAACAAAGTACCAAACTAACACACTTTGTTAAATGCTAACATATTTAGGCATCAACCTAATGCACTATCATACTTTGCTAAGTGATAACCTCACATATTCAAAAAAGTGCAAACCTGACAGTCGACCAAGTACCAACGGTACACTGAACTAAGTAGAGAACTCGCATACTCAACTGGGTACCAACACTAACATACTTATGCAAATACCAACCTAACATATTTTCTTAAAATTCAGTCACTAAATGCTAAGTTAGAATTAGGTTTGAGTAACTAACGAAATGTGCTTGCAAAAAGGCAAGAACAGTAGCAACTTTATTACTTTTTAAGAGCAACTCTTTAAGCTCTCCACTGCACGTTACCTACATTAAAAGCAAGAGACATAATGACAAGAAACAAAGAGATGACCCATCACCATTCCCGCAACAACAGGCAAGATGCGGTGTGGTGACGTCCGAGCAGATTCAAGTGCTTGCATATCAGTATCCCACAAGCTATCATGGCACAAATCCATAGAAGTATCAATAAAATTCAAATGCGAGCTTGACTCTACCATGTTCGATATGTCTTTGACGGCATCCGCGATGGGCCCATCAGGATCGTCCTTGTCCGTGTCCGGCGCCGCGTCCGAGGAACACGAACTGATGTCGTCGACGTCTTCGTCCTCCTGTTGTTCCTCGTCGTTCGTTGTCTTGGTTCCACCGGGGTCCTTGTCGGCCATCTTGGGCTGCGGCAGAACGACCGACGTCACAGCTCAAAGTACGTCGGCTTTCGCATTCATCGTACGCCAAACCTCCGAACAATCACAGCTCTCAGAATGGAGAGACTGAAACAGATTTAAGACATTATCGCTTTGGTGCCTGGAACGTGCCCGTGACTGGATCATTCTACCGCCACATCCCGCCCTTGTTTCGAAATTGGTCACCGAAACGGCGAGAAACGATAGTGCGGAAGCCGGCATGCCAAGTGGTCGGATGTCGCGATCTTGGCGTTTGATGCCACAAGTCCCGGCACAAAGTATGAGCGAACGCAAGCATCGCTGTCGTTGCAGAGTACAAACTCATGGCTGCCGAAGCTACCCTGAACTATGAAGCCGGAGAGCGACCTGCAGCGGAACTGGCATCTGCCACATCCACCACTGTCACTGCGAGACCGCCAGGATCGCTGCCTACGACAGCGTGTCAATTCTTCGACATCATCGGGCGGAAATCGAGGGAGCATTTTCCAGGACGGAAAGCCAGTAGCGTGTTCTAGGCCCCACGGCTCACAAGACGTAGTAGTGACACGGACCGCATCTATTCAGCAACCATCAAAAGGCAGAAACTGCACTTAGAGAACTACAGGCGCATTTAAAGAATAGCCAGGAGCCACAACGAGAGCCGACGGCCTTTTTCGGAGGGTCGGCACAGGGTGGGGAGCTGACAGCGTCCCGAGAGAGATTGTGTCGGCTCCCGAGCTTGTCTCAATCTTTAAAAAAAACGCGGGCAAGCACAGAGTGTTAGAGGGGAGAGGGGTTTACCTTTGACTCCTCCTGGTCTGAATCAGAGTCCGACTCAAACTCCGAGTTGTCCGTGCACGAACGGGGCCACACATACATGTTTTCACGGATCAGGTCAATCGGCACAGTAACCTGTGGCTCGTGGAAGTAGATGGCAGACTCGCGCAGCGCCCGCTTGAGGGACAGATTCATCTCCTCGTTCGGGATGGAGCGGGTCAGGTTCCGCTCGCTCGAGTAGGGGTCTGTGTTCAAGACAAGACAAAGAATGGCAGTGTTTGTTCATTGATTCAGGCCCACTAGCAACGACACGCCTTCTCAGTGGAGTATCACAAGACTGACGACAAATAAACACGCACACACACACCTAACTTTCTAACATTACTCATGCAAACACGCCAAGTTCGGGCAAACCAAATCCGGGAGAACTTCAAAGCTTGGGGGGGGGGGGGGGGGCAATTCGATACGGACGAGCGCGGTTCTAGTATCACACTCGGGAATTTCGAATTATTTTTTATACCAAACGGTCCGAACATCCCCTTGAAAATCACATGTAATAGTATAGGAGCATTGTCTTTTCGTATCCAACTCCCATGGCGGGGACAAGTAATATAGCTAAGAAAGCCCGGCCGCCCGTTGCTTTTTCCGCGATCCGATTGCCCCGGTGGCAAGCACATCGCTTGCGTTGCGTGGCTAGCAGACCGCCAACCCAACATACATGAGTCGAAAAGCCGTTGTGAAAAGAGAGACAATGAACCGTAAAAAAAAGTGGAGGATGGCAAACGCAAGGCGAAGGGAACGCATGCGCGTGCAGGGAGTGCCTGCTGTCGAAACGGTAGCCTGCACCCTTTCCCCGTACACTGCTAATGCTACGCGACTGCCTAGACACAAAATTAAAAAAAAGAAACAATCAAAAACGTCTTCGGCATGCCGAGTGTGTCTACGACGGCGGTTGTGCAATTGCACTTTGAGCGCCTTATCTTTGTTCACCTTTTTCTTTTGCCGTTATTGCTCTGCCAGCTGCCTGAATTTAGTGAGCTTTCTTTTTTGTTATTTTCTTAACATTTCTTTTATAAATCTTGCAATCTTTTATGCGTCGCGGTTTTCCGTTTTTTTTTTGTTTTAATTATTTATCGTGGTTTGTCGCTTATGCTGTGTGCAGGTCCCAGCCAGGTGCGCGTGTAAGCACGCGCCTGGCTGGCAAGCTCTCCGCCAACTACACTCTACTGTATTTAGGGGCTCTTTGATGCTCTATTTCTGCTAATTGGCGACGTGCGCGACCGAAAGCGTCGCTGTGGTCGGCCTTCCACGATTGGCCGAACGCTGACTATGACGTCAGAAAAGGATTTATCATCGACGGAAATAAGAGGAATGAAACAACTTTAATTTTGACGGTGTTGGCAGTGTTCCTTTGAGAGCGCAATGATCTCAAGCTTCCACCATGCTATTTACAAACACCATCGAACTTGTTGTTTGCAAGGTAGTGACGTCACAAGGGGGAACCATAGGAGGGCGCCACCAAAATATCTCGCCGCTAATACCTTTGGTATTAGCAGAAACTCCAGGAAATTTCAACGCGAGCTTAATTTAACATATTTTGTGTATAGCAAAATATTGATATATCTAGCTATTTTAAGATCCCCGTTGAAATCGATATACCCGGGATTGACTGAATTGACAAAAGATTTACATAAAGGCAACCTCATTATATTTATATTGCACTGCTTATGCGAGAGAGATACAGCTGGGCCTCGCTATCATGGCAGCAGAGTGTTGGGGCAGGAAAAGCTTCTTGTTTAGGTACGGGGAAAGGGGGGGGGTATTTTTCATTTTCCGGGAGATTTTTCTGTCAGTCGTACAACCCGGTCAAAATTAAGGAGTCTCCAGGAAGTAAAAAAAGAAACATCAAAATTTTGTGGAGCACGAAAACCACAGGACTCCACTGGAGTCACAAAACAAAAGACAGGAAACTTGAGTATGAAGTCTCCCACAATTTCGCCCAAAAAGAAGTAGGCGAAGTTCGACAAAAGCAGCGAGACTTGGCACACTTAGCAAATGCAGTGCCTCACCTTCGATGGCGATGTACCGCTTGTTCCACTTCTTCTCGGAGATGAGGAGCGGCTTGAGACGGCGGATGCAGATGACGTGCGTCTCAAGTCGAAACTCTGCTGCGTAGAAGCGGAGCAGCTCGCACCAGAGGTCGCCCAAGCTCCTGTGGTTTGCGGACTTCCACCTCCACTCCTGCAGCATTGAAAGGAGCAACTGATTAACCCTTTGACAGTTGAATATTTTTTTGCCATAAGATGTTTACCAGTGATTTGCTTTTCTTTCCAAAGGAAGAGTATAAGTGAAGAGTCAATGTGCAGGTTTTCGCTTAACTACTTAAGGGGACCGCATACAGTGCTTGCAAGCTGACCAGTCGTAGAAGCATCGAATGGGAGTCGGTGGCAACTCTTCGCAGCAATGCTCAATAAGATCACTGGCGAAATTTCAGTGACTTTCAGTAAGAAAGCAATTCCGCATGAACACAAAAGAGGGCAACTCACCGAGTCCTTGAAGCACAGGTTGTGCTCCGAGTCGCTGCCGCCCATCAGCTGCAAGCATGGGTCGACGAGAAAAACTAATTTAGCATAAAGACCAGCACAGCATACGTGAGAAGGTCGCCTACCAACTCTAAAAAAGTCAAAGCAGGAACGATCACCGAGGATTTACTATAGCCCGTTGCAGCTCAAGAAGGTAGGGCGAGGGTAAGACGGGCCGGAAAGGAGGAAGCAGACGGAACGCAGGAGATGAGACGGGGAAACCTCCATCTCTCTTTAGCGTTCCGTCTGCTTCCTCCTCCCCGGCCCGTCTTTCCCTCGCCTTACCTTTTTGAGTTGCAACGGACTATAGAATCAAGCAAGAGTTTCACAAAAGATAAACACAGAATCATACCTGTCAATAGTGTTTGGAGGTGGGCTAGTCGGTGGTGCGCTGTTTTATTTCTATGTTTACAATCATACCTGTCAAGTTCGGAAAAACCAAAAAAATCCTCAGAATGAAGTTACTTGAAGTAAACTTCATTACATTTTTACTGCACTGCTCAAGCTAGAGAGATTCAGCTAAGGCTCGCTATCATTGCTGCCGTTCGTAGCGAAAGTGCAGAGGGAGGGGGGGGGGGTAATTTGCGTTATCCTGGAAATTTCCACGTCAATCGTGCAACCGTACGAAATGGTACAATTTTGGGAGCCTCCCTGGTAATACGGGAGACTTGGCAGGTAGGCAGAATAGAGTGCAATCGACTTATAATGACACCGCATATAACGATGTACTGCTCATTATCCCCGATAAGACGGAATGGCGCCACCTTGCGGCTCGTTGTCGTGACATGGTAGCAATGATCATTTTACCGCTTCTGCGCATCGTTGATAGCATGTAGGTTGAGGTGTATCGCTCACAATTTACGTCTTATTCGTTAATTTGAACGAGAGTTTAGGGTCGCTTTTGACCTACAAATTCATTCGTTGTACTTCTCGTCAAAATTAAACTTAAGCAGCGCGACAACAGTTGTCGTCGTGGCCTACGGATCAAGACCCAGCGGCCCAGTTGCGTGTCATCGTACTGACCACGACCAAATATGTTGTCGTCGTGGCTTCGGAGGCTTCTCAAAGACGAAACAGATTGATTTTAAGACGGCATGGTTCCCAGAACAAGTTATCTTCTTCTTTGTTTTTTCTTTCTCAGTCTGTTGGAAACAGTCGGAGCAAATAGAAACCAATCGTGAGGATGGCTGAGTAGGCGTTAAGCTTAGCAATCTGACCGCCATTTTTTGTTTGTTTTTTGCAGTTTGCTCGCTGTTTTACGGACACACATGAAAAATAGAGAGTACGTACCACACGATGCGATGGTAATTCGTAGCGTGTCTATTACGTCAAAAAAGCAGCAAATGGAATTGACGAGTGCATCACCCTGACGACAAGTCCGCCACCATCGCACAACACTCCAAAAATGACAAGTGGACAACGAAGAGATGCAAGCGTGTCTGCGTCTGGCTAGCAACCGGAGGGTTGTGGGTTCGAATCTCGCCATAAATTCTTCAAACTTTTTCTTTCAATGCAAATGAGTTACTTTATAAAGTGAAATCATTTGAGACAGGCGGGCACCTTTAATTCGCTTTACATGTCATGTTTTAATCACTAGCATTCCACGCGTGACGTCACGCTTCACGAGAGCGTTGTGGGTAATATGAAATTCTCGCGCGACGTCACGTGGCTGTGACGTCGATCCGATCAGGATTTCCTCATCCGACCGACACCGCTCTTCGGAACAAGAGCTCCTTATCGCGTTAAAACGGGAGGGGTCGCGCAAACATATTAATTCAATGACGCCACTGGTCGTAGGCACCGAGTGACGACCGCCTTGCTAGGCCTTCCGACCCACCTTGCTAGACCTTCCCACCGACTCGAGCGGCCGCTCAAGTCGTTGGGATTGTTGTCGTTGCTTCCGAAATCCGTGAATCGAGTGGCATCCACCGAGAATGGTATTTCTGAGTATGTATTTTCTTTCGTTTGCTGCTCGAAGTCGGGAAGCGCGCAAAGAGCACGTAGAAGTACGCTCGTTGGTCTCCACGGCGAATGATCCGAGATGTGTTGGCGGCCATGAAGCTATCGTACGATTCCATCGCAACTGACACACAATTTCCGATCCTTTCGCTTGACGTATTCGAATTTGTTTTTATGTTTCGTCCTATGCAGGTTTTGCACGATAGCAAAAACAAAATTCACTTAGCGAACAGCTTCTGCTTCTACGAGCTAAAGCACGCAACCGCAGCAAAGCAAAGCGGTACAAACACCTGACCTCGTCACGTGATGCTGGTCACTACGTCACCATTGAGCGATTGCAACGCTTCCATCAGTGCCGCCTGGGGCTAATAACGATCAACTGCTACTAGAGTTTCTAGACTAGAAACTCTAGTAGCAATTTCTAGTCCAGATACAATAGACCCTCATTAATGAAAAGTCCAGAAAGCCACGAGTTTTGTTTTAATTATTAGAAATTTGAATTAGAAATTCATCTACCGTATTTTCCGGACTATAAGTCGCACATCCATATACTGAGCCGTCGTCGTGGAGAGGTTGGTATATAAAATATAAGTGAGGAAAATACCCAAAAGACTCAACTTTTGAACCTTTGGATTAAAATAAATTAAGTTTACAGTGTATACTGACATTTGCGAGGCAGAATGCAGTGCAAAGTTTCATCGAATGAAATTATAATCGTTTTTATCTGGAACACACCTACATTTATTAGAAAAACTATCGTTAGAACGCTAATGTGATTCCCAACATTTTTCTTTACTAGATACGTAGCAGAATACCTAGAGAGTGCAACTGTGAAAATGAAATTTCCAAACTGTAATTTATTTTATGCTAACATGGCGTTGAATAAATCAAATAAATTCATTGCCTTTCATGTTGTCGACAAAATATACCGTATTTACTCGAGTAATAGCCGCACTGTTTATGAAGAAAGCCTGCGGTTTCGCATTTCCGCGGAGCACACAGATTACCAATCACCACATTCGACAGCATGATTCCAGGTGTTTACAGAACAGAGATAACGTCTTCGTGCCAAGATACCATCTTCGAAGATTGAATTTGTGTGGAGAATCGTATTCTCGATCTGGTTATTCGCTATGTTATTTATGCGCAACGCAATGATTGGTTGTATATGTGTTCTGTGGGAAAGTAGACGCATAAATAGTATATGTGTTCTGCGGGAAAGTAGACGTTCATAAATAGTGCGGCTATTACTCGAGTAAATACAGTAGCATATTTTACAAAAAAAATATTCACAAATTAAACAAAATGCCACAGTTGCATTGTCCATTAACTTCCAGCTAGAAAAAAACAACTTGTGAGATTTTCCTCTCGTCCCAGTAGCAAACGATAATTTTCCTAAATGCAAATTTAAGCAGAAAGTCGAACGGAGAAAAACAAGTTCAAAATGCTCGAACCTCTACCTTTTCTTTGACATCAGTAGAGAGAACATAATTTATATATAAATTACTATGCAGCGTAAACAAATGAAACATCCTGGTAATACTCTATGGCTCTTGGTAAATGTAAAGAGGTCAATATTTAGGAAATACGTTTTACAAAAATTACTTTTTTCTGTGTAGTGTCCCCCCACCCCCAAGTCGCACCTTTGTGTAAGTCGCACACCTTTGCACGCACCGTGCAAAGATGTGCGACTTATTGCGTGAACAGTGATGGTTCACGCGACGAGCTTTGTTTCGTTCACGCAGATTGGTAGCGTAAAGTCTGAGTTTCATACAGTCGGCTAGATCGAACTTGCCGTTGGACGCGCAACTTTGGCGTTTCGACTCGCGAGAAATACCCGTAGCAAGGCGCTGTATGGCGGGGGAAATCGAGTTTTCGCAGAAGAAGGACGTAAAAAGCGCAAAATGAGAAGGTAGTCGGCTTTATTAAACTTGAGGAAAAAAACGACAAAGGACGGACAACCACAAATCTGGTAATAATACTCTCTGGGCGTTGGTAAGTGCAAATAGGTCAATATGTAAGAAATACCTTTTACAGAAATTACTTTTTTCTGTGTAGTGTAATGAGAAGAGAACGGATTTACTAGCGATTTCACGAAACTAGCGAGCCGTGGCTGGCACGTACCGAGTTCCAAAGACGGTTTTATCAAAATTCCAATAGACCCTTTCCGGAATTCAGTCTGGCCACTTTGATCACCATCATCATCATCTGAAAACGGCATATGATGCTATACTAAAGGCGGCCTTGTGTTTACTGATGAAGGAAGAAGTAGAAGATGCTCCTAAGCAGATGATTGGATGCCTATACATTCTAGGTGCTAGCGCGGCGTGAAGTAGGAACTGGACGCAAGAGCTGCCTAAGCGTTCATTTCTAACTCGGTCCCAGTCAATCTGTTAGTAGCGCTCACTCGGCTTCAAAGCCCCTTCATGTGAAGAACTCTATCACTGCGTCTTTGTGGGTTGGCGCTTTGTTTCGACTGGCTGCATTTGTTTCGCCATCGACACTAAAGGAGATTGAGAAATAATTGTAGTGAAGTGCACATTCTCGTTTACCGTTGACCTTTAAAAGTGACGGTGCCCCATAAAACACTGCAGACCACAGGTTCATTGCCGCCATTAGTATAGTAAAAGATAAACTGCCATTTGAGTCACCAGATGGCACTGAATTCCGGAAAGGGTCTATTGCTCCAGTTTCTTTGTTTTTTACTTTCTCATAATTCAGCACGTAGGCTAAGGTCATACTTTGGGCAAATATAGATTAATATAAACTTCTAATAGCACAAACGCTCAGGTTTTGTCGCTGTTAGACGCAAGAAAGGCGGGCGCGAGCGTACCCGATTGCTGGCCGCACGCCTAGCTGCCCATCGGTGACGTCACGCTTGGGTGGCGGGAAAATCTGGGGAAAAACTAGGGAGAACGATGTTTCGGTTTCGGCAGCAAACAAAATATCCCTTTTTTAATGAACTAGAGTGAATCAGGGAGAACGAGATAGCATTTCGGAATCAGGAAGCCATCCGCATTCAGATGATGCCTTTGCATTAGGTAGCTCGAAAGATCGGCGGAGTTCGCCTTTAAGCAGGAGACACTTAGCGACGAAATCGGACGCCGCGCGGCAGTTTCCATAGGAACTTGCACAGGTGCTGTGACGTGGACTCATGTCATGCCGCCACTTCACGGCGTTTGTGCGAGAAGGTACGGAAACTTCCGCGCGGTACCCGTTTTCATAGCTCCACATGTCCCCTGCTCCAGAGCAGTGTATAGAGAGAGTTTGGTCAATGGGAGGCGCGGGCAGAGCCGGGGCGTGCACCAGGATCAGAAAAAGGGCTTCACGTACCCTCTTGGCCAACCAGAAGCCGAAAAGAATCCCCTAGCGGGGGATTCTTTTCAGCTGTAATCGTATGTATATTGTTTTAATCATATGTATATTGTTTTCATAAGCACGTAAGAGATAAATGAAGTAACCCTTCATGGTTGAAAATAGGGTCACGTGATGTTTCGAATATGATCATGCTGAAAGATGTAAGAAAGGAAGTGGCCGCTCGAACTCTGTGTTTTTCGGACTGAGAGTGACCGCTCGGACGGCAGATTCGCGGCCCTTGGCCGGCGTATTGATCATGCGATCGTTCCGCTTGTCGCGCTATCCCACCATGATTTTAGATGACCGTGATTGAAACATCACGTGTACCATACTTTCAGTCGCCGAGAGTTACTCCGACGCACTTATCAACTTTGTTTCTCGTGACCACCGCCAGGGTATTATTTCCGGCTTCTGATTGGCCACATATGAATTTGTGGAGAGGCCCTTGAACACGCCCAGCACGCTTTCGGCCAATGGCGTTTCCTCATTTGACTCCTATTCTTCCCAATGAATGTCCAAACTCTCTACAGACGGCTCTGCCCTATTAGCCCCGGTTTACTGCGCTCTTAGCGTGCACCGGTGCACTGCAATGAAGCCAAACTGCAAAAGAGAACTTCGCGGGTGTTGCTACTCCGCAGTGTACCGGTGCTCAGAAAGAAGCGTGCCCGACGGAGCCGTGAGAAGAAAAAGTATGAATTACACGAAAACGCCGTTCGAATTAAGCGGCTTATAGATACATCAAAAGCATTGCAGGACAATCCAATTTTTGAAAGTTGTTTGAATTAACCGGAAGTATGAAATATCCGAGTGCATTTGTGGGTCTTCTCATCATCGTCATAAGTGGATTGCACTGCAGACCCTCTTCAAAAAGAGCGCACCACCCAGTAGCTGCTACGCACACTATCAGAGTACGCCAAAGTCGTGGCACGTGCATCGAACACGAGGTTTGCGTCGGCGTTCGGCATGAACTTGGCTCGGCTCGCACTGAAACCGAGCGCTGCGTCGGCGTTCAACGTTGTTGCTCGACAGACTTTTGTAAAGGGACCATCGGTCGACTCATTCCCTGCAGGGGCACACCCTCACCTCGTGCAGGACGGGAACCACCGGAGGCTTGCACTGCTGCAGGAAGTAGACGACCATGATGGGATAGGCGTGGGGTGGCAGCGTGTTTCTCTTCTGCCTGTCCAGCCGGCAGACCTGGAAAATCACAGGACGGAATCTGTCGGTCCTACGGCGGCGGAAGGAGACGTCGGCAACGACGTCGTTCGTAGTACGCAAGACACGCGGCAATCTGTGGAGGTCAAAACAGAAAGAAAGAGAAGAAAACGAGAGAGCGCCGGGACGTCGGAACACGGAGCCCCGTTTGGAATGATCGGGGGTGCAGACGCAAACCTAGCTGTCTGTGCTCACTGTCCGAA
>JAZHYW010023555.1:0-26317 GCA_037355805.1 Ixodes ricinus
TTTGTTTTTTACTTTCTCATAATTCAGCACGTAGGCTAAGGTCATACTTTGTGCAAATATAGATTAATATAAACTTCTAATAGCACGAACGCTCAGGTTTTCTCGCTGTTAGACGCAAGAAAGGCGGGCGCGAGCGTACCCGATTGCTGGCCGCGCGCCTAGCTGCCCATCGGTGACGTCACGCTTGGTGGCGGGGAAAACTGGGGAAAAGCTAGGGAGAACGATGTTTCGGTTTCGGCAGCAAACAAAATATCCCTTTTTTAATGAACTAGAGTGAATCTGGGAGAACGAGATAGCATTTCGGAAGCAGGAAGCCATCCGCATTCAGATGATGCCTTGGCATTAGGTAGCTCGAAAGACTCGGCGGAGTTCGCCTTTAAGCAGGAGACACTTAGCGACGAAATCGGACGCCGCGCGGCAGTTTCCATAGGAACTTGCACAGGTGCTGTGACGTGGACTCATGCCATGCCGCCACGTCACGGCGTTTGTGCGAGAAGGTACGGAAACTTCCGCGCGGTACCCGTTTTCATAGCTCCACATGTCCCCTGCTCCAGAGCAGTGTATAGAGAGAGTTTGGTCAATGGGAGGCGCGGGCAGAGCCGGGGCGTGCACCAGGAACAGAAAAAGGGCTTCACGTACCCTCTTGGCCAACCAGAAGCCGAAAAGAATCCCCTAGCGGGGGTAGCGAGGAACAGTTTTAATCATATGTATATTGTTTTCATAAGCACGTAAGATGATAAATGTAAGTAACCCTTCATGGTTGAAAATAGGGTCACGTGATGTTTCGAATATGATCATGCTGAAAGATGTAAGAAATGAAGTGGCCGCTCGAACTCTGTTTTTTTTCGGACAGAGATGTGACCGCTCAGGACGGCAGATTCCCGGCCCTTGGCGCCTGGCGTATTGATTATGCGATCGTTCCGCTTGTCGCGCTATCCCACTATGATTTTAGATGACCGTGATTGAAACATCACGTGTACCATACTTTCAGTCGCCGAGAGTTACTCCGACGCACTTATCAACTTTGTTTCTTGTGACCACCGCCAGGGTATTATTTCCGGCTTCTGGTTGGCCACATTTGAATTTGTGGAGACGCCCTATGAACACGCCAAGCACGCTTTCAGCCAATGGCGTTTCCTCATTTGACTCCTATTCTTCCCAATGAATGTCCAAACTCTCTACAGACGGCTCTGCCCTATTAGCCCCGGTTTACTGCGCTTCTTAGCGTGCACCGGTGCACTGCAAAGAAGCCAGACTGCAAAAGAGAACTTCGCGGGTGTTGCTACTCCGCAGTGTACCGGTGCTCAGAAAGAAGCGTGCCCAACGGAGCCGTGAGAAGAAAAAGTATGAATTACACGAAAACGCCGTTCGAATTAAGCGGCTTATAGATACATCAAAAGCATTGCAGGACAACCCAATTTTTGAAAGTTGTTTGAATTAACCAGAAGTATGAAATATCCGAGTGCATTTTTGGGTCTTCTCATCATCGTCATAAGTGGATTGCACTGCAGACCCTCTTCAAAAGAGCGCACCACCCAGTAGCTGCTGCGCACACTATCAGAGTACGCCAAAGTTGTGGCACGTGCATCGAACACGAGGTTTGCGTCGGCGTTCGGCATGAACTTGGCTCGGCTCGCACTGAAAACTGAGCGCTGCGTCGGTGTTCAACGTTGTTGCTCGACAGACTTTTGTAAAGGGACCATCGGTCGACTCTACTCCCTGCAGGGGCACACCCTCACCTCGTGCAGGACGGGAACCACCGGAGGCTTGCACTGCTGCAGGAAGTAGACGACCATGATGGGATAGGCGTGGGGTGGCAGCGTGTTTCTCTTCTGGATGTCCAGCCGGCAGACCTGGAAAATCACAGGACGGAATCTGTCGGTCCTACCGCGGCGGAAGGAGACGTCGGCAACGACGTCGTTCGTAGTACGCAAGACACGCGGCAATCTGTGGGGGTCAAAACAGAAAGCAAGAGAAGAAAACGAGAGAGCGCCGGGACGTCGGAACACGGAGCTCCGTTTGGAATGATCGGGGTGCAGACGCAAACCTAGCTGTCTCTGCTCACTGTCCGAATACGTTCGAACGCCGGCGTCTGGCGCTTCCGTTCCAACACGTTAAAAGACCGAGCAGAGACAAAGACAGCTAGCTTTGCGCCTGCCCAATAATCATTCCGGTAGGGGCTTGGTGTTCCGGCGTCGCCACGCGCTTCACCTTCTCCTTTTCCTCACTTTCAACCCGCACAGTCACGGACGCTGCGAGGACGGCAAGGCGCGTCTTTCGAATGCCCAGCCTCCGGCACGCACTCCATGCCTTCCGCGATGCTTTGGCTTCTGTCATGCTTTCGCTAGTGCTTGAGCTGCACGAGAGACTGAAGCGCTGTCAAGGCAGGAAGGCCCATGGTTGAAAAACCCGAGACTGCGGGTAATCAACACAACACTAAAAAGTCTCTAACACAGCTGAAATTTTTATTTTCCGAAACCTGCTTATATAGGCACTTCGATACAAAGAAGAAAAGGGGAGAGGGTGAACCCCAAAGAATGCCACTTTCCACCAACGTAATCTCTGACAAAACAACGATGACAACGGACTCTGCGTCATGCATTCTCTTATCTCTGACCCCCTCTTCCCCACCGCCAAACACACTGATAACCCGAAGGCCAGTAACACACATACAAAAAGAAAGGAAAAAGATGACCACAAGCGGTTGATAAAAGAGTCGTTAACAATATTAGGTCACGGGAACGCAGTTAATAAGCCGTCGTTTGGGTTAGACAACGAACTTCGCCGTTTTCTTAGGCTGTGAAAAGTTCTGACCTTCAAGGTTTATGTCTGTAGGTTTTCGGGTAGAGGGAACAATGGGTCGTTCTTTTTTCTTTTTGTATGTGTGTTACTGGGCTTCGGGTTATCAGTGTGTTTGGCGGTCGGGAAGCGGGGGGTCAGAGATAAGAGAAGTGCATGACGCAGAGTCCGTTGTCATCGTTGTTTTGTCAGAGGTTACGTTGGTGGAAAGTGGCATTCTTTGGGGTTCTCACTCTCTCCCCTTTTTTTCTTTTGTATCGAAGTGCCTATATAAGCAGGTTTCGGAAAATAAAAATGTCAGCTGTGTTAGAGACTTTTTAGTGTTGTGTTGTTTACCCGCAGTCTCGGGGTTTTTTCAACCATGTGCAATGTACACCAGCTCGTTTGCGCCCTTACATTTTGGGCAGGAAGCTTGAGATGGCGGCGGGGCTATGAGGATAGTGACTGCCTTGAGGTATACCCACTATCTTTCTACCAAGCAGAAAAACTTGCGCTCCGTTTCTGGGCACATGTAGTGCTAGAAGGTACTATGTGTCAAGACCGAAGCCTAAGCTTCAGTCGTCACTTGCAGCACGTCCTGCGAGCTTGGAATTCGCGTGGACGACTGTCCAAGGGGTAAAGATTCGGACCCGTCGTCCACTCACCTGACCCCAGTAGCGGAAGATGACGCCGAGTGACTGCACCCTGGGATCCAGAGACGCGTAGTCCGCCAACAGTCTCGAGGTCTTGATGGAGCTGTGGTTGTTCAGGCTGATCTCACAGGTGAGATTCGTCGGACCGTCCACGAAGCGAAATCTGGGTACTTCCGCCAGGAAGTCGCGTTCCGGGGACGAGAAGTTGTCTGGATGTGGAAACACAGAAAGAGAGCCGGTTTAGAAGCCCTCACATGGGCACTGCCCGTTTGGGTGCGGTGTCTAGAATGCGTCTCCGACTGTTAATGTCTTCTACCACGGGATTAATTTCTCGTCGATGCATAAATTAGGTATAGTATTCAGGTTTCTCTCCCAGGGCATCATGCACATTGCATTTGTATGCGCCGTACTGGCCCATCGTTGTACGGAGATGATCGGTTGAGCAGCCGCTTTCTCGCGTTTGGCCATCTGTCGGCAGCACACCGAAGTAGCTAGCACCGTCTGCCAATGCGGTCGTCCTGCGATCACCCAGGCTTGGCGGCATCCCTCGTCTCGAGATAATCTACATAATTTCACTCGTGACATTTTGATTGCGCCGGTACGCATCGGCAACTTAAAAGCGTGACATTGGGGCAATTCTAAAGCGTTGCTCTCACAGGATTGCTCGCAAGTGAACCAAGAGTTGTCGCGCACCCACCCAAACACAAGGCAATACACAGGAGAACCGGAAGTATTTCTCTCCCCTGTGATGGCACACCCTGTATACCACGTAATATTATTCCAAGTTCCGTAGTTTTTTATGTGACGATGGGCAGATTTTTGATTTCACGTTTCTTTCCATACTGTTTAAGCACGAACGCCAAATGTGAACACCGGTGTCTGGCATTCGAACGGTTAACAGCGACCACCGTGATAGAGACAGAGCCAGCCAGCTTTGCGTCTACCCACCCAATGGCGCGGCAGCAGGATTTCGACCTCACAATCGTGGGGTGGTGGGTTCGATTCCCATTGGGGCACGTTTCACAATTTACCGCTCTTCTGTAAAGATTATGCTCTGAAGTGTACGTTGGGCAATTTATAACGGTTTTCACGGCGTTTCGTCACGCTTTCCACGGGGACACCAGCCCTCGAGCGCATTTCGTGCTGGAAGAAAAGGGATGCAGAGATCAGAACGGAACTCACCCTCGTCTTGGGTGATCTTGTCCGAAATTTCCACGAGGAGCTCGGCCACCTCAGTTCTTCCTGTCGATGACAGGTCCAGGTTCACTTCGCTGTTGAACAGGCCGAAACCGTTGATCGAGGGTCCGTGGAGGGTCAGCTGGATGTCTGCATAATGAACACGGAGGGTCAACCGAAAAAATTGCGCGGACGGTCGCGCGACACGATGCGAATGGACAGCATGAGCTCGTGCGACATTTAAATGATGCCGCGTTGTGATTGACTGGACCCTCCGATGACATTCTCTTCCGCGTGACACTTCTTTTTCACGCGGAAGTCGTCGAATCCGTTCCATCCTAGCACCCAGGGTGAGACGGTCGGCGCCTACACGACGACAACGTTTTCTCTCACGGGCATGTTTTAATCCAATACCCATCGACTCTATGACTCACAATTATTCTACAATAAACAGCCAAAAGTCAGGAGACCGTTCACAGCTAAGAGTTCCATGTTAACACTTTCCTGACCATGGAAAAAATGTGTCTTTTGTGGCTTTTCGTTGCGTCTATTCGCTGGGGAAACTATGTGGTTTACAAGATGATATCACACGTAAAACTAAAGCTAAATAAAGGGAATTTGGATAATGCAAATGTCAATGTAGGTTTTAATTCGACATATGCAATAGTTTTTCAAACATTGGGAACCAGCAAAGTGAAGATATGTCGATAGCCCAAAAGGAAAAAGCGCAAAAACAAATCTAAATTATATGAAACTTTCACATTTTCACAACAAAATAGCAAAAAAAAAATAGGAAACAATTTTGATCAACATAAGAATCGTCACTGACGTACCATTGGGCTAAGCAGTCCTCAATGGGTGAAGCAGGGTCATGACAACCAAAATATGACCATCGGGCTTCATAACAGACCCACTGCCGCTATCCGAGCGGGATAAAGCGACAAATGTTTCGCAAGAACTGCCGTGCTTGCGCGTGCCAGACCTGTGGAAGTGATTACGGCAGCCACAATCGACGACGTGGTGTGGGCTTCACGCGTTGCTTAAAAATCACTGCCCCGCAGAAAGAGAAGCACAGAAACAAAATTTGCAGTCTTCAAATTACGAGATGGTGCGGGGAGCATGATAGCTCTACAGAAGTTTTGAAATAAGCCTCCGCAGTTATCGATCACGGGTGATCGACGCCCTGTGGGCGCAGTCAGGAAAGAGTTTCGCGCACCGTAGCTACGGTTCTCACCGGGCAGGGTTTCTCGAAGGGAGGCCTCCAGCTTCTCGGCAAATGCTTCTCTCAGCTCCACCTCCTCCTTGGTCAGCCCGTATGTGCTCACAGTTCTGAGCAGCGAGTCGATGGCCTTGACCTGGACTTTCACCGGGTGCGGGATGTTCATTACGTCCATCCGCATCTCGCTCACCTGCAAAGCGGTGGGAATCGAAATCTTTAAAAAATCAATCGTAACTTTTGAATGAGACAAAGGTTTCTTCCGAAAATTCATATTTTGTTCGAACCGGTAGCGCTACATTTGGGAGGAAAGTGAGCGTTTGGTGATGCAGTTCATTTTTGCGGCGAAGACAAAACATCACATATTTCTTTGGGGGCACCCTGTACAAATTGAACTGAAGTTGACGACCGCTCGAACGACCTCAGCTCGTCGCGGCCAAACGAACACACCCAACCTTTCGTGTGCTTTCTTCTTCCTACGCTCTTCTGTCTTGCTATCTGGACCAGCGATGTAAGCGTTTGCTCTTTGCAGCGTTATGCTCCAGTCTTTACGCCGGTTCGCCAAAACTGGAGCGAACGCCCCCCCCCTTCCTGCTCACCTATTATTGGCGTACGTATCTACGAAGCGCAGCGACATGCTATCAAGCGTTTGCACAACCGTTGCCACGACGAGCGACACACTACCCTTACAAAAATCGATCTTGACGTTCTATGGACTGGCTACTTCCGTTCTATTACCTCTATGGAAATTCTATGGTAGGGGGTGGATTTCTATGGACAGTTGACTTTCTTTTTAGTGATTCCTGGATTGCCGTCAACGGTGACTAGGACGTCTATAGGATCACGCGTCAACGTTCTATAGACCTCCTATCTTCGGAAGCATTTCTTATTCCTTCCTAATACCCTGCTAGAGACATCCTAGAGTTGGGCGAGTCTATAAATATCCTAGGGCGAGTCTATGGACATCCTAGTTCTGGGCGATGTCTAGGGTCATCCTACTTTCTCTCTATCCTGTGACTCGATGGGTGAGCTAGATTGATAGCAAAAAATTATGTGTATGTTTTGGTAATTCTAAAAACCCAGAAGGTGCCCACGCCGACATCGTTTTCCCATTGTGATGCATAATTAACTCAAGCATTGTACAATTAATTAAACACTGAAATTATGTTTCCCAAGAAGGTGAATGGTACAAGAATGTCGGATATTTGGTTATAAAGAAAGTAAACACACTTGCTAGTTGAACGTGAACAGGAAACATGTCGTTAGCCGAAACATTTTTTTTGATTGGACATACAAACAATTTTTGTTTGCACATATATCCATGGACATCTCTCCGTACGATATTGTTCGACTACCTCAAACGTAATGTTAAAATGCAAGCTGATATTTCATTCCACTGTCTATAACCGATCGATTCACTGTTTTACTGATACTTAATTCACTCTGCAATCAATAAAATATCGATCATTGTTTTCCGAAATGATAACCTAAATTTTGAATAATTTGCAACCTTAATCAAAAGTATATATGGTAGTGAAATTAGTGGAGTTTTGCTTGAAGCGAGGCTTTACGAGTAGGTTCCGAATTATCTCGAGTGAACCTAATACTTGAAACGTTTAAAATAAACTACACTAATATTTGTCTAGAATTTGAAGTGATGTTGCTGACAAGGATAAATTAACTACAATAATACTAAGTTGGTTATCGTTCGTGATGTTTGCACCAATGCTTATAACTGTTGTGTAATATTTTTAAGGACAGATGTCCTGTTGCAGTCATCTATAGTCGGTGACAGGTTCAGTTGAGAAGCTCCTCCCACCTCTTTCCACTTTAGCAGAGCAAACGCTGGAGAGGGGGTCACCCCTCCACCATTTGCTATGCTGAAGTGGAAAGAGGTGGGAGGAGCTTCCACTTCCTTCTTGACCTGTCACCGACTGTAGACAAGTATGTGGGTGTTATACACACACTTGTGATCAGTGAAATCTCCCACTTGAACACTAGCAGCGCATACTTTGGCTGTTTCGTTTCGTGTCAGAACTAGGTGTCTGTTATGAGACATCTGCTAGGTGATGCCTAGCTAGCGTGTCCTACTTCAGGAAATTTTCTATATGTATGCTTCACTGTGTGTCACTAACCTTTTACCAATTTCTAGGGTCATTAATAAGATAACAAAACAAAACCTATGTGCAATAGTAACATTTTTATTAAGAACAAAAAGGTCCCACAGGAACAAAGGCTTCCCTTAAGAGCATTTTCCACAAGATTTAATGAACACATCAAATGGTTTCATCATGCAAAAAGACTGACATAAACATAGTAGAGCAGAACAGAATTCAATACAAACGATAGTATAAACACAGCAATAAAAATTGCAAAAAAATACAATCACATATTCCCATTCGCTGGTACCATCATGCTATACAATTGACGTGAAAAGATTAGAGCTGAACAAAAAACATTAGAGGGTTCATACAAACAATTGCGAAGAGAGAGTGAATAAAGCAACAAATTTAGAAAAATATAAAGAATTACAAGTTTCGTGCTAAAAGAAACCTCAGTCATAGCAACAAATATAAAAAAAATATACAGAATAACTAGTTTCATGCGAAAAGAAACCTCAGTCATAGCAACAAACATGAAGCCCACACTGCATAGAAATTTCAGAAAAGCCTGGAAGTTGCCAAAGACGACGAAGTTGACATCCTGTATTCTTACAGTTCGAGCCGTCACACGATTTTTTATAATAATTGGGGTTGTGGGGATATTTATACAGCGTGTAGTTGGTCTGCCATTTAAAGTTGCGACGAGTCACTCGCTGTAGATGAGCAATTTAGCCAGTGCGGTACAACCGCTAGCCTGGGGTCTTTAACGTGCACCACGCAGTAGTGATACACGACCGCACGCCGGTACAATGCTCATTCAGATCGAAACAATTTTTTATGCAAAACTGGGGGAATCACTGACCGAGTGTGTTAACGCACCACCGCTCGGAACAAACTCCTTCAGCCAAACTGGGTGGATCGATGACCGTGTGTTAACGCACCGCAGCTCGGAGCACATGCTTTCAGCAAAACACGTGAGATCGGTGAGTGTGTTAACGCACCGCAGCTCGGAGCACATGAAACGCAAACCCTAATCCAGGTATCCTGAATTGTGCATTTCATAACTAAAGAAAAACTGTGATGGTGAAGGATCATTTCTACTATACTATGAACTATGTATGTCATGGCCATGCGCATCTGCAAGCAAGCCAAAACGTCACGAATGATAATTGATGAGTAGATAAAAACTGAAGCAAACTAAACATTTAATGGGCAAACTTGTGCCTAAAACAAAATAGAAAAGGCTAGCGTCGCAGGCGTCGATGGTGACGAAACAGCAGAATCGAATGCTGGAGAGAAGCTGAATTTGGCTCGTCAGGCGAAGCCCCTTATGCGCACGCGTGGGCTTTTGGAATAATCGGCATAGAAGGTTCAACACATAGAACATTCGGACCTAGAATAAAGAACAATGTTCTCGAATTCACCAGAACGCGACATATACAGAAATCACAAAAAGACGCGTCCGCTCGCAGGCATCGAACTACAAGCCCTTTGCGTAGGAGCCAAGGACGATAACCATTCGGCCACGGGTGCGCTTGCCTGCAGACGCGCGTGGCATTATGTTGAAGGATCATTTGTACTATACTATGAACTATGTATGTTATGTTATAAAATATGTTGTTTAGGCAGCCTCAAACATGTAGGTTTCATCAACAGGACAGAGGAAGAGGCTTTCGTCTACCTTCAGGGCGACACACTTTTTAGCCTGAAATGCATTTACTGTTTTTACACGGTCAGAGAGTTCTACGCAGGAAAAGCTTCTGGCCACAATACGGGAAGCGGAGAGATCTAGAGGCACAGACCGGCATTTCAGTTCTTGAATGCAAAAAGATACGGAGTTCTGACAATGACCAGAACCAGAGTCCTCCCGTGTTCTCGACAAGATGGACACAACCCTTCCAAAAACAAAGTTTCCATCATCGCAAACTGCTTCAACATAGGAGTTAAGACGGCGAGACTTATCAAGCCTGCCAACACAAAATAAGACTCCGTTGATTCTAACTTTACTAAATGAGATGCCTTCAGGCGATACCACAGCTTTCCCGTAGAAAACGCAACCTGAAAGGCATGCAGCAAACTTCCTCAACTTGTACCTTTTGATTAATGATGTCATTAGGCTCCGAACCGATGGCTCAGAAAAAAAGGTGCCACGACCACAGAGTCTGGGCAGAGCAGAGAGAATAAGGAACTTGTCGACAATCTGCCACTGGGCATACCTAGTACCGTTCACAAACTGCACAATCTGACCATTCATACTTTCGAAAGGGTATGCCGAATAATTCCACAGTGGCCCCCATTCCTTCACACAGTCTGCAAGGTGAAGGAGGAGGTGTGCATTATATGTTATGTGTTGTGTTCCGTACAGTTCTTCATACTCCCTTAAAAAGGCTCGCATGCACTTTCCAACTTTCCGAAGTTTGTCTAAAGGAACAGATTCCAACAAAAAAAATGCATCAAATGCACGAACTTCATCCAGTTTTTGTAGTATTCGGACGGTAGGAGTCCTCTGAGCACAACTGGAGAAAAAAAAAAGCCAGTTGCGCCACTCAGACGATTTCCAGTACTTTCTGTGCATCACAGAACGAGGGAGCCTGGACATTTCCTGTATTGTTTTGAGGCTCAACAACCTGTCATCTATTTGAGCGATCTTCCCTCCTAAGCTGAAAGGAAAAGCTGTCTTGCTGTCAAACCACATGCATGCTGTGTACTTTACGAACCCCGAGCACACAGCATGCATGTAGTCCACCACAAAAAAGAGGAAACTTGAAAAAAGAAAGTAACAGCAGGACAGACAGTCCTTTTACGCCGTGGCTAGGCTCCGAGTTTCTATCAGCTTTCGCAGCATCCTTCTCAAAGGAGGCATGCGTTCTCGGTGTCTCGATCGAATCTGTGGGATAAACGCGACAGTGGCCTTTACCTTTCATGACGACCTGACCCAGGTGCTCGCACCAGGCACACCCATGCGCTCCATTGAACTGGGTCATGTTCATCACCATGGCCCTAGCCACAGTGTCGACTGAACATGGTCCAGGGAACACACGGGTGTGCCTGGTGTTACCACTTGGGTCCGTCCATGCAAATCCTGCCGATGACAGGCGATTCATGTCCTCCACGAAGGGTTTCAAAAAGCAGTTCATGCTTGGCTTTTGAGGCCCAAACCAAAGACCAGCTAGCAAGATAGAGCTAGCTCGTTCTTTCTGGGGAGCTCATTAATTTGCAGCTGCAAAGGCCAAATGCAAAACTTCGAGGACTCAAACAGAGGGACACCATCAGTGTTCCAGGTGACACTGATGTCACTTGATGTCAGG
Organism: Ixodes ricinus; assembly: GCA_037355805.1. NCBI lineage: Eukaryota > Metazoa > Arthropoda > Arachnida > Ixodida > Ixodidae > Ixodes > Ixodes ricinus. Next base: position 11,234 of record JAZHYW010023555.1, read on the forward strand.
GGCAGCTCATTGTATGCCTTGCTTAATGTGATGTCCCCAACATCAAGCGACACCCTTTTGGCTTCAATGATATCAAGCTATTTTCGTCCTCCAAGATGTCACGGCACTGCGCTTCAACGTTGAGCATTATAAAGTAGCAGGCACTTTTTGTCAGAGCAGAAATTGCGTGACTGCTCTGACAGTCAGGACACAGAATGTCAACTTCATCGTCTTTGGCAACTCCTAGGTAAACCATAGTTTCCGGGCAATAAAAATGCATTGAGGCTAACCTTTTGCAGCCGGAAAACTGCTTAAAAAAAAGGTACTTTGACATGGGGAATACTGTGTCTGAAGGCAAATGAGCTTCAATCACATGAAGCAAGCTCTCTGTTGCCTCTTTTGTATTGTGGTGGCGCAGACTGTGCCCCATGACGAGCAGGAGGCTTTCCCCTTGGGTGATCTTACAATCAGGGTAGAGCTTTCCATCCTAGAACAAAAACGAAGAATTACTAAACACAATATTGTCTAGAAATTGAGAACTAATTCATTTCTGCTATGTCTCCTTGTACTCTCCGGGTTCCGTGCACCTGGTGTCAGTTCCACCCTTGCGTGATACTTTTTGCCATTTTCCATATTCATTTGCACGTAAGTGATTCTTCATTAGCATAGTCTTTGGTGTCGGTGAAATGCGAAACATGGCACCCCAAAAATATGACTGGGGACGCATTTGAAATGCACCCCAGATTACTCGGTTTTTCCTTTTTAGCTTCGCCCGGCGGCCTCTCTGCTGGAACTTTCTTGCCGACAAGCTGACTTCCCAAACGCGCCCTGTGGAGAAATAGTGCAACCAAGCTCTGCTGCGCTGTCCTCGCGCAACGCAGCAGAGGCTGGTTGCACTATTTCTCCATGGGGCGCGGTGTTGTCGGGGCCGAGAAGCGCCCCGATTGCAAACCGAAACTTAAGAACCCGTCGAAAGTTTGCGGTTTTTCAGAAAGCCGTAAAAGCCTTCTATCATTGTGCAATTTATTGATTTAGTGTTTTTCGATGATGCTCAGCACTTTTCTAATTGCAACTATGCCCTTAAACACAATTTAAAAAAATAATAATTATGCAAAAATATTTAACACAGTTATCCCAAACTTTAATAATTTTCCTAATTAGGCCCCTGACCCAGGACCAAATTTTTTTGTTCCAACACAGTTTTTGCAATATAGAATTTGTCCACTTTTTGTGAAACACAATCAGAGTCTACTGAATAACAAGAATACCACATAACATTGCTTTATGCAATACACGCAAGACGATACACAAAAATAAAAACATGACCTACTGATCGTTTCCATCAGATGTTGGTCCAGGTACAGTCGGCCACAAAGATTACGGACCAGGCGAGCTGTGGCCGAGGTGCATTACTGTGCTACCTTGCGGCGCAATACCTGTGTTTGAGACCTGTATGTAGTGTGCGCATGCGTGTGCTTTGGCACTCACAGGCATGTTAACTCTCCTGCTTCCAGCCGACGCCTTCGCCACTTCAGTAGACTCCATTGGCAGCCGTGGCAGGGCTGTATCCCAGTGCCGCAATGAGGGGTGGAAGCCGAGATATCAACTCTATCTCCAGCCGCCAGGCATGGTTTCGGTTGTCCCAGCTCAGCAACCAAAAATACAGTCATCTTTATTTTTATTTTATTTTTTATAAGAGTTTTTTCAATTTGTTTTAATATTTTATTTAATAATGTGTGCAATATATAGCAAATTACGCTTTCTGAATTAATTGCTGTCACCGACTGGTTGACAGGCAGTTTTCCTGGCCACTGAGCTGGAAAAATGATACCATGCCTGGCGGCTGGAGATAGAGTTGATATCTCGGCTTCTGCCCCTCATTGCGGCACCAAGGTACGTACAGCTGCGGCACGGCTGTCAATGGAGGCTACCGAAGCAGCGCCCGGCAACGTACTCGTGAGTAGCAAGAAGGTGTCGGGTGGAAGCAGGAAAGTTAACATGCCTGCGAGCACCAAAGGACGTGCATGTGCGCAGTACGGGTCTCGAACACAGGTGCCAAGCCGCAAGGTAGCGTAGTAATGCAGCTCGACCACAGCTCGCCTGGTCCACAAACTTTTGCGGCCGACTGTACCTGGACGAAGCATCTGATCGAAACCATCTGCTGAAGGACGACTTGCCTAAAATCTTTCTCCACTATTCCTTATAAAGGCAGAGGACAGTAGCAGCACGCCTTACAATGCTGCAAGCAGCAAGCTGAAATGATAGTTACACGAGCCTGCTCGAAAACCACCTAAAGCGTCAATCATAATGTTCGGTGTATACTGTCATGTTTCATCAAAGCACATTTAGGAATTCACTCAAATTTTGGAGCACCCTTTGCTAATGTAAGATTGTAAGAAGGTACAGTCAATTCCATTTTTAGTACTATAAAACCACGAAAACAATTATGCGTCATGACTACATAACGATTTGCGGCAGCGAGAAGCACTACGCAAGGACACGCGAAACCGGAAAGTACTAATTTTATGGCACAAAAACCTTAATTAGACGGCGAGCTCGTGTGGAGCAGATGAGTGGTTAAAGTATTTGATGTGAAACTGAGTTATATTTACCAGTTCGTTGACTTCCGGCGGTGCTGCGGCAGTCCTCTGACTTCCGTCCTCGCTGTCGCTTGACGTATCTGCGTCGTCGCTCTCCGAAGAACTTGCGAGCGGGTCACCGCATGGTGACATCCTCTGCCTTGCGTCCAAAGTAACGTTGCTTGCGTCACTAGGTGAATGCGGGCTACCGTCGTCGTTTGACGCCCCTGTCTGTTCCGCGTTGCTTCCTCCGAGCAGGCTGTCGACGTCACTTGTCGACCCTATGTCGTCGTCGATCTGAGAAGGGTGTGGGTCAGACGCAGGGGCACTGGCACCAGCGACGCCTTCTGCTGCAGTCCTCGAAGATAGCCTGCGCTTTGTGCGGCCCGGCATCTCGCAGCTCCCGTCCCAAAGATATTCCTTATAGCGCTTCCTACGAGGCATCCTGTCTCTAGAAGAGCAATGCACGCAGCGTACGGCAAGACGGTGAGGTAAAACGGCAAAAGCACGTTCCGCGTGGTGTGAACTCAAAGTAACGCTGACAAAGTCAAACCGACCGGACCAACGTTGACACCACGGAAAACACCAACAACCTCGTTGGAAAACACGGACAAAGCGTTCGAGATGTACGCGTAGACAATGCTTGTTGGCTTGGCTACTGGCTGGCTTCGAAAATAGATTCAATTTGGATAGAGAAATGAATAAATGTCAAGCACCTTTGTATTGTCAGGTAGCTTGCGCCACCTACTCAAAACTATTTACATTTTTATACGTTAAGGTTTTTTTTTCTCTTTCTAGACATCTTCTACCAATCAACCGAAATAATTATTGCCGGCAAAGTACACAGCATCGTCGCTAACTGATACGTTATTTCTTTAAAAGCACATAAAGCGCTGAATGGATCTCACGCGAGCACGTGCTTCTTAGTGCTCACGCCAAGCTTCGTCTTCTTTATTTCAAACGCACTTTATTTTGACCCACACGCCTGACTTGCTGGCCTCACTTGGTGGGGAAGAGCTTTGCTGACTTGCGTCGCGATACATATCAATTTCCCCGTTATTGGTTAATGGTCAACACAGCATTCCAAGTGTGCTGGTTGCTTGATAGGGCGACCGAATCTACTCCTTCAACCCAGGGCATAAAGTCGAGGGGGGGGGTCTCAAGGGGTCTCGGACCCCCACTGATTTTAAAGGATAGTGTGAGACCCCCCCCCCCCCCACCACACACACACACAGCCCCGGCATTAGTAAAAGCAAAATCATATCTTACAATAAAATAGCTTGTTTTCAGGGATGTGACATTTGGGAAGGTTGCAGGTGCAGCGTGGGTTGAGTCAGCAGCGGGGTTTATTTTATGTGCATCTCGTCAGAACACCCCCCCCCCCCACCCCCACCCCCTTTGTAGGGACCCCCTCAACTTACGGGATGCTTTAAGCACTGCTTCAACCAGAGTTCGTTGGGACGTCGGCAGTGTTGTCCATGGTGGCACTGGCCTTCCCATGTGGTTCCGATTAGAAAGCTTATGGATCAGCGATGATCTCGGCGTTACCAGTGGCGGCGGAACAAGGGCCTGGCCGGCCTGGGGGAGGCGATCATCACCCCTAGACATTTCAAAAGTTTTGTGTACACACTACAATACATGCTCCAGTGCAGAGGCGTAGTACAGTGGTGTATTCCCCCTTCCCCCAAATTACATTGCGGTGTTTAAACCATGTAATTATACAGTCTAATGTGTGCACCGATTCTACGCATAATGTGTTGTTATCGTGTAGATATCATTGACGGTGGGCCCGTGTTGTTTCGTGGAATTACATTTCGTTGATAACATTTCATAGAAACACGTTTCGACAACGACACTGTCGTTTCGTGGACACCTGCTCCTGAGCCGTTTAGTCGACAACCTATATTTGTTTAAACGAACTCTGACAACAGCTGGCTCGAGCTTGATTCACTTAGATCTGTTTACCCAATCCTCGGGATCCCCTCCTCTCTGCACCGCCGTAAACCAGACGACACAAAAAATTTATTTAGAAGACAGCAGGGTTCTGTTCGACGAAACGTCGCAAGGCGTGTCGATGAAGCGAACATGGGAAGCCTGTCCTTGACTGAGGTGTGCCCACACCTCAGCCAAGGAAATTCCTGGGTACTGGTGGACTGGACAGTTTCAAACATGGCAGGGCGGCTGCGCTTACAATGAATGCCGTACGTAAAATGGCAAGAGCAATATATTTATTATCTAAAAAGCGCACCGATTTGCATTTGCCGTAAAATTCTGGCTTTGTGGTATCACCGCAGGACTATTAGCTGTGCCACATGGACGCATTCTAATGCAAACTTGTGCAGCATTGAAGGGTGGCCAATGAAAGATGGCCAATGAACTTGAATCGCTTGAGTCACCTTCTGAACTATAACTGGCCGGCATCTGTGTGCTTTGCTGACAGCAAGATTTCGTGAGATATGCTTTTGAAGATAGTCTTCGATGAAAAACTTAAGCCTGATGACTATGAGAGAACCACTCGCCACAATTTTTGTGTTGAACAGGGAAGTGCAGTAAAATAGCGCTATGGCTAATAAAGCAATAACAAAAACAAAATAGCTAAAGACAAATTTACTTTCGGTAAACATTTCGAAAACCTTTGTTGTTGTGCATTCCTAAGTGTAAGTGTTCAAACATTTAGGAAGAAAATAGTAAAAAAAAATCGCATTAACAGCGCCAATTTATTGCACGTTTAATGCGCAACGCACGTTCATACAACCGAAAGATCCGTAAAGGAAAGGGGTGGGGGGGTTCTAGAATTTTTTTTTGGCAGCGGACGCATAGCGGACTAAACTGACTAAACGTTCTGGTATAGTGCGGCAAACACCGATGGTTGCACCGAAACAACTTTCACTTGTTTCCCGCCGCCCCAAAACCCGAAAGTTCGTCTCGCAGCGCCACCTGAGAATGCCGCCCGCTACAACGGCTATGACGCGCCCACACGGAGACATATTCGCCCTAGTTCTTCAAATGACCACTCTTTGCTGGCGCAGTGGCGCCACCGTTTGTTGGTGACGCATTGGGGATTTAATTTGGGTTCAGTTTCTGCACGTTTGCGCAGCACGTGCAGCACATGTACAAGTGTTGCTGTTGCCACATTGTCGGCGTTTCGCACGTGGTAGAGGAGTACGCGTTTTTTCATTTAGCTCGAGTGTTCTGGAGAGCCATGTCGCACATCCTTATCAAATGGAAAGGAGAGCCTCAATGGGACGTTTATCCCGTCCGGTCTCTTGTTGACGAAGAGCTCGCGTGCCGGCTGTGCGCTGATCCGACGTACCTGGACTTGATCCGCGATCAAGAACATATGATCAAATGGTCGAAGGCCAAGGCTCCAGCACCAGCATATATACTGGCAATAGGTGAGTTTCATTAATTCTTGTCCGTCTAATACCGCATTTCACCGTGATTTAATAATTAGTGCTTACAGCAAAGTGTCTGTTTTTCTGCGTTGACACCGCATTGCTGTGCGTCACACAGCAGTGTATTTTGTTGCACTTCGTTCACTTCAAGCTTACAAGGCAGCGGAAACTACAGGCGCAAGGTTGCTGTTTTGTAACGTTACGTTACGCTTAAAGGCAAGTAGTGCGCGCTTGCTCGTGCGTGTAGCCTTCACTACCCTGTCAGCTTAAGGTGTATGCAGCGTGGAGTATTCTGGGTTTGTAGGTACTCGGATTCTTCGTCCTATTTGTAGGAGAGAGCCAAAGTAAATAACTCAATTAAGGTGATGACCAATGCACGTGGACGGTGTCATTTTTTTCTGAATTTCGCTTTAAAATTTACTGCTGCTGGCGCTAGCACGTCCAAAACCTGTAACAAAAAAAAAAAATCCGTATATTTTTTTTATTTTAATTATTTAGAAAAATATTTATAGGCAATCTTTAATGTCCAGGCGGCACCAACACAGTGAGAGCCCACATTAAGCTTAAACAGGTAGTGCCACCACACCCTGCATGACAGCATGTTTTTGCACATTTGGGGCAAATATTAGGAGGGGACAGTGGCCGAGTGAATAAAATGCGCACCAGCTTAGAGCATGTGGAGCAAAAGCTTGTGCTGCAGAACCCAGGGATCTCGGGTTCAATCCCCACCTAGGGTTACCAACCCTTCAGTAAAGGAAGTCGGGAGGGGGGTTAAGTAACATTGAGTGGTCATAAAATGATGATGACAACAGAACTTTCCATTGGAGGATAGGGGAGGGGAGGGCTGTGGCACTGTCAGCGCTAGCGTAAGTACCCAGACTCGCCATGGGATGGCATCCGCAAACCGGCTTGCCATGTCTTGCATGCTACGGTAGCTAATGGCTAAAGCTCGACGCAGAAAACCATCCAGCGCTAGCTGTAGCAATGATCACTGTTTCAGATCACTGCCCCGTCGGCAGCGCTGTCGAGTTTTTTGGCCTGTTCAAAGTTTGCTTAGGCCAAGCGAGTCTCTTAAAATTAGCTTAGCCCCATATTTTGCCAATCCGGGACACAATGCTGTCCCGACAAGGACAAGTCGGAGCTCGGGACAATGTATAAAACCAAGGGGCGGTCCCGCGAAATCTGGGATTGTTGGGAATCGTATCCCCCACCTCTGCCTGTTTCTATCTGGATGAGCATTGTACAGGCACGCGTTAGTAGAGCAATACTGCACGATGCACATTAAAGACCGCAGGCTAGCTGTCTTACTGACTGGCTAAATTTCTCATCTAGAGTGTTTCAGATGTCGCTAAAACTGTTGCAGACTATACTCCATTCACCCTTAAGCTGAGACAAGAAGCTCCACCTTCAGCGCGAGCTCGCTGGCTTCTGCAGTGCTTTGGTTGCGCATCCCTGCACGTTCGCACTTGTGTTAGTGATTGCAGAAAGCTTGCGCTGAAGGCGGAGTTTCTAGTCTCAACTGAAGGATGAATGCAGTATGACCAGCGCTGTCTTAAAACTAACAACAAATTTTCTTTGCTTTTTTGCTGGGGCGGTTACAAACTCACTGCCTCACGTAGCCAAGAGTATCGTAAAAGCATCAGGCCACACCGTCGTTTGTTACATACCAGCTAGGGCGATCTCTCAACATTTGTTTGTGTTATTGGGACAGTTACTGAATTGCCGCGATGAGGCGCAGCTTGTATCATGAAACTCTCTTGCTGAAAGCTCATATCCTGTCTCTGCATACCTTGGCACAGGACAAACGCTTTGCTCTACGAAGCATTCTGAAGACTTCAATCGCTGCTCTTGTTAAATCACCATTTCTAAAGCTAACTGCTTTTGCTTTAAAAGCACTCTCTGGCAGGACAGTGCCTTCCATCGTTGCTCTGATTGGCATGCAGGAGTCATAGCTTTCACCAAATCGCCAATTTGTGCGCCCATAGCTTCCTGGACTACCGAGTATTTCTAGCTTCAGATGCTAAGCGGTGTAGCTAGCACCACCAAAGCGAGAGCTTGCATACACAATGCTGCTGCAACCTCCTGGCCTACTCACTGTTTCTTGCTCCGGCCGCTGTACTCAGTTTCACGTTACAATGGACCACAGTGAATGTTAAGAGCGATCCCAGTCGGTTCCGTGCTGCAAACATATGACGTGACTATGGGCCCCTCCTAAAGGTCATGTGACACTCGCAGAGCAATAGGTTATCTCCAACTGCTCGTAGCACCCGTTGCGGTCCGTCTAAGGTGAAATAGAGTTAGCTAGGTTAACACCAAAGGGATTTGGAGCATGCCTATTCCGTGCCCATCTAGTAGCCCCCTTCTGGCGAATAATGAGTGCTCGGCGAGTAAATTCCTGTACCCCTCGCAAAATCTGAGCAACCTCTCTATGTGCCGCTTGTAGACCTGGAGCCATTGGAGCACTCGTTGAGTGGCTCCAGCTTGTTCGTGGGAAAGTGACGGAGTGCACTGGGAATATCAGAGAAGTTAGCTGCACTACTTTCCTCTGGAGAAGTTTGATCTGTAGTCACTCACATCATTCCAGTTTCAATATTTGTGCTAGCACTCTTGTTGCAGCTATGACAGCGATCGCTCGAGTGGAACTTGACAATAGAAAGTTATGCGAATATCAGAGCGATGTGGTGCTCTTACAAGTCTATAGTTACGAGGTGCACACAGGTCAGCAATGCGATACGATGCGGTACCGAGGCATCAACGTTTTCGCCAAACAGCCGGTGTTAAAGGGATGCTGAACCGAAATCTGGATTCCACAAAGCACGGCGGCAAAAGCGTGCAACAGGATGCTACAAACATCAAAACATCACTCATTAAACGATATATCAAACGGATAACCTAAAGCCCCTTGATAAAGGCCTTTTTTACAAGTACTGCCAACCATTGTTGTAGAAACGCGCGAGACACGTGCCGCGAGCCCGTGCTCCGCCGCCATTCGCTTCTAAAGGCCACTCATTTCCATGCTGCGCCGCCATTTGCTTCCAAGGGCCGCTCGAGACATAGGCCTCGTGCGCTCGCGCATTTGACGCTACTTGCGAGACACGTAAACACATCGAGAAGCTTTAGGATAACCGTATTCTTTAAAAAAAAAGGCGGCGCATTTGACAGATATGTTTACGTCTTGTTTCTCCAAGAAGGAGAGGGAACGGCCTCGCGTTTTCTTTGCCTCGTCGTCTTGAGGGAGCGAAACGAAGAGAGGAGAAGACGAGATATCGTGACGTCACGCACCTCGTCAACCTCTCGACCTCTTTTTTTTTTTTTTTTCCAAAAATACGGTTATTGATTTGAGATATCGCCTTACGAGTAGTGTTCTAGGGATTGTAGCGTCCCGCCTACAGCTCCTGCATTGTTTTCTGAAATCCAAATTTCGGTTCACCATTCCTTTAACAGGACTTGCAAAAAGTGCCACGCTTCTTGGGGGTATGCTTGTTCCTTGGAAAGGTTACATGTTGCCTTATAAGCTAAGGCAGTCTATGTGAGCTCTGCTCGCCTAGCATGGCGCTTTTCGACCTGTATGCGGAGCTGGCAAGGCATGGGGAAGTGGGAGTGGTGGAAAGAACAGCCGGCACTCTCCAGTTGTTTTCTCTTCATTACTCCCTTGTGTGAGAACAGCGGTGCTGCCAGCTCTGCTGCATTGTGTACCCCTGAGAGCAGTCGCTCTGCCGTTGAGACTGGATGCTCAAAGTCACAAATCTGCGAGCGCTCGCTCTTTGCAAGGCGAAGGTGCCCCAAGTTGAAACCAGGTTAGGCCTATGCCTTATAGAAAAATTAAAGCAAAGTATCTGGCCACTGCATATTTCTGTTTGCACGATGAAACACTTTGAATTGCACGCCTACCAAATCTGTGTTCACACCAACATGGGGCTTTAAGGCTGGCTCACCCATTTGTGTCAGTTGCATTCACAGCAACCAAAATGACAGCAACAACTGGGACATCGGGTCAACTGCGACTCATGATTGCCTCACGAAGCTAGCTCTTGCATTGCTTGCCAGATTCTGTACTGCAAACAGTTGTTGTCCTGGTAGCTTTGTTGTTGCTGTCGGTTTGGTTGCTGAGAACACCTCCAACGTATCCGAGTCACAATATCACTATTATGTTGTCTTGGGTGCAATACCATATTCTGGTATTGCAGCCAACTAAAAAATCAAGGCATTTGATAGTACATTATAAAGTGTTGATTGATATATTTTTTTGCATAATTTAGGTTCAGAATCGCCGATGGAAAAGAAACGAAACAGGTTGGCTGCCACTTACGAAGAAATGCATCCAAAAAAGGTACATAGGATTAGAAACAAAAATTATTAGGTACAGTACTTCCTTTTTTTTAATGTTGAGTTGTGTTTTATCAGGTTTACTTGTGGCTTTTGAAGTCTAGAAGTAAATTTTATCATAAAGCAAACTAAAATATTTATGCTCTTGTATGTTTGTAGGTGTGTGTGGTTGTTTATCATTATTTAATGATGCACTTTAAAAATCCCCAGACTATCAGTAATACTTCACTGGCTTCTACAGCATGAGACATTATTGACATACTTGAAGTAGAGGTCTGCAAAGGTACAAGCCGGCCCGACCTGCGGGCTGGGCTCGAGCTTCGTGGTTGCAATCGTAACTGGCTCGGGCCTTACATTTATGTCTACAAGGTGTGTCAATGCGGACCAAGCCAGTCCTGAATTATTTTTAACACAAATGTTTTGCACAATCTGCTTGCGAAGGTTGTGAGAGGGGAGACCACAATGGGGGACAACTCAGATGTTAGAAACATATGGGTTTTTGCCACTGCGGTCTCTCCTCTCCAACTCTTTTACAGCACCAGCAGAGTTTTGGTTGTTTCTATCGCGGGCGGTGCCACCGTCATACAATAATTTCTTCCATCAAGTAATATTGACTCATGCGGACCTCTACCTCAAAGGCAGACCAACCTCATACTGTTTCAACATTTCAGTCAAATTTGCTTTGCTTGCCCTTAACCACCATACAGTATTCTCCCTGTTACTATTTGTTCACTATTCTAGATCAGAAAGAAATAAATGCTGTTAAGAAAGAATGGAAACAAGAAATGACCCGTCGACATACCCGCCACCAAGCGGTGGAAAAGGCGGCGCATAGTAGAAAGGTGTAGTGGGATCAAGCACCGACGACTCGCAAGCGTAGAAAGGTCCCGGATGTATGCGGCAGCGCTGCGCTCGAGGATCCGACCGGTTCCGAGCGTTCCGAAGGCCTTCGGCAAGCATCTTTCGCTTGCGGTTTGACCCTTCGGCGGTATGGCAGCGCAAAGTGGCTCCCGTTCTGAAGTGATCTTTACCCCGTGTTTGCTGCCGTTTGTGGCCAATGAAGTGTCATGCCGAATCAGTGTCTAATCGCGCAGCAAATGCAATGCGAACCGCACTGGCTGCCCGTTTCATACAGCCTAGCCAGAACATGCTTTAGTGGCGCCCTCTCGAGCCGTCGACACGGAGTGCGGTAACCGTGACCGCTCGCTGAGCTCACTACCCCTCCTCTCGTTCGCGGCCACTCAAGTAACCAAGGACGTAATGAAGGAGGTTATTTTTTGCTTGTTTGTGTACTTTTAATTTGCCTATAACTTTTAAAATACAGCGAAATTCGAGAAAAGAAAAGGTTCATTAAGTTACTACGTTCAGTGCGCTCAGGTTCGGTGCAAATTAAAAACAAGTAAAAAAGTCCTTGCAGGGCCCCTTTAAAATAGGTACCAGAGGCCAGATTCATGAAGAGCTTCTCAGCTAAGAAGTAAGTAAATTATGCACATCGTTAGAAGTGAAGAAATTGGTATTCACTAACGAACTAAGTGACAGCAAGAAACCAATGATATTGTATGGGAAAAAAGAGAACTTCTGGTGTATCGCAAGTTCCCGTTTACTGTGAGAGCAGACTGTTGCTGTATGCCGAGGCACTGAGGGAGAGGAGGAGATGAGAACTTGCGGGGATGTCAGGATGCCAAGCTCTGGTCGGAGTGAACGGTTGGAACGATTGGAACCATCACCTGGTTGACTTTTTTCCAGGCTGCACTTAGAATTGAAATGTATGAATTGGGCCCCTGCACTTCAAAGAACTGTTCAAACCTTTTTTTTTTTTTTTTGCCTGTTTATCTTTTTATATTTTAATTTTTCAGGTACAATATTTTGTAAATTATATATCCAATGCAAAGGGTTGAAGTTTAAAATAAATTATTGTTTTCCAGGCGCAGTGCTGCAGTCATGATCAGGAAAACGATCAGTTGCGGAAGGAGGTGACCAAGCTGGAAGCTGAAATTGCAAGGCTTCAGGGGGAACTGGTCATACGTGAGGAGAAGCTTGCTCGGGCGGAATCTATGCTTGGTATGAATTACGAAATCCCTAATCAGTTTCCATGTGCCGTAGTGTGTGCACTGGGTCGCAGGTACTGTCCCGATACATTGAAATTCAAACAACGGAGCGCATGGCTTTCGGTACATGCATGTACAGTAAGGCAGGGAACTAGGATTTGCGGTCAATTTTTATATGCCTTGACCATTGCTTAATATGTGAGCGCTATGACAGCGCGCCGGAGCGCTGGAGGCGCTGTCCTGGGGATTGCACGAGTGGTGTGCAATCACTAGGCCATTCACAAGCTTAAATGTGCCAACAACCTTTTTTTTTTTGCTTGAGTTGTTGGGGCAGCACTATACTTCGTCTCACCTTAGCATGGACTAACCGCGAATGCTGTGCTAGCGCGAGCGGCTGGCCTTGACTGCCTTGACTGGAGCACTCGCTGCACGAGCGCTCGTTCAGCCGCCGAGGCTTCATTCGAAGCAACTAGCTCGCGTTTTTAGCACGCGCGGCTAACAATAGTCCATACTAAGGTGAGACAAAGTATAATAGCATGCTTTGAACATCAAGGTAATTCTTGGTAATTGGACATTAGACATTTCTACCACAATGTTTTTTTCCTAGCCACTCTGCCTTGAGATTGCATTGCCTTGTCGCTTGCCTCCTCTTAATCCTCTGTGTTTCGATTCCATTACCTATTTTTATCTATTCCAATGTATTTTTTATCGCTTCTAAGTGTTTCCACTCTCTTCTGCGCGTAATATTTCTATATATATATATATATATATATATATATATAGTATTTGTATCTTTATTTTGCCCTTTTCGACGGGAGTGCCGACAGGACAACACGCCACTTCGCACGTCGTTCCCCGGGCGAGTACTTCCGTTGCTACCGATTCCTATCACGCTGTTAGCTGTTCATTCTGGTTCAATTTGACCCGCGTGCAGTCGAGAGGAGCCGTTTATGAATACCCGCGCACATGTCATAGGGGTGGGCAGAGCCCTGAATCAACGATCGCGACGCGAGAGCCGAGTGCGCTGTGATTTAGCCGCCCCGCGCTCGCTCCGTTGACTCGCACTGTTGAGTATGCCTTCGAGTGCCGCTTACTTGACCAGGATACAGCACGCCGTTTTGTCGCCGCGGACCATTTGTCCGAATGTTTACGAAGCTGAGGCATATGAACGCTGCGGCGCCTGACAACTGCACGTTGCGGCGCGAGCCCTTCGCAAGCGCCGGTGGCCCAACGTCGCGGCTTGTATGCGCTTATGGTATGCGTTCTTATTAATCTATCTGCTAAGCGGTTGTTAGTTGCAAGCACCCTTTTTCAAGTGCTGACAACTGCGCGCTGCTGCGTGCAGTTGTCAGGTTCCGCAGCGTTGGATATGCCGAACGGTGTTTTTCAGGCATTCGGACAAATGATTCGCGGCGACAAAGCAGCGTGCTGTATCTTGGTCAAGTAAGCGGCACTCAAAGGCATCCGCAACAGTGCGAGCCAACGGAGCGAGCGCGGGCGGCAAAATCACAGCGCACTTTTTCTCTGGCGTCACGATTGTTGATTCAGAGCTCTGCCTACCCCTATGACATGTGCGCGGGTATAAATAAACGGCTCCTCTCGACTGCATGCGGGTCAAATTGAACCAAAATGAACAGCTAACAGCGCGATAGGAATCGGTAGCAACGGTAATACTCACCCGAGGAACGACGCGCGAAGCGGCGTGTTGTCCGTCGGCACTCCCGTCGAAAAAGGCAAAATAAAGACACAAATACTATATATATACAAGAAATATTGCGCACAGAAGGGAATAGGAACACTTAGAAGGAATAAAAAATACACTTGAACAGATAAAAATAGGTAGTGGAATCGAAAAACAGAGGATTAAGAGGAGGCAAGCGACAAGGTAATGCGATCTCAAGGCAGAGCGGTCAGGCGAGGGACAATCTCTCCCACAATTCCCCGCGCGCGGGCCGGGGCGCTTGGGAAAATAGTAAATCTTCTATTGGAGCTATTATGAATTAATGCAATGTTTGTCGGAAGCTATCCATGCCGCCACAGCAAGGCGAACATAACAAAAAAGAAAGGCTGCCAGTACGCTCAAGAGCTTGAACCTTGCTTCAGTGACGAGCACTGCTCATGTACGCACCCTATGCAGCCACGAGCTGAGACAGCAGCGTCACAAATCAACGGGCCTCCGGTGCCGCGGCGTGCCGAGTCAAAGTTCTTGCACATCGAGTGATGGTCAGGTTAAGGCATATCATAGCTGGCCACAAATCTCTAAACTTTGAGAGCTATCATTTTTATTTCACTTGATGGAGAGTCGCCTTGTATTGTGTTTCATTAGGTAGAAGTGGTGCATAGAGACAATTCATTTTCTTTATATTGCTTCTCTTAAAGGGATGCTACAACGAAATTTCGGCACTTCTTTCTTGGTCTGTAGTGTTCAAGGGAGCAGTATCACATCACATACACCAGTCTATTGTTGAAAAAGACACGAAAAGAAATTTAAAAACGAATTACATGATTAGCAAAGGGCACCTGGTGGATGTCACTGAAGCCTCATTTGTAATGCCCATCTAGGAACCTTGACAGGTAGTGACAATGGCTGTCTTGCCTAGAACTATACATGCCTTGAACTTGACGTCATCCCGCCAGATCTCAGGCCATCACGAGAGAAGAGGGGAAGGAGGAACTCCCCTCTCACCAGGACTCTCCTGTGTGTCCCAGACGTTGCTATTGTCGCATGCGGCAGCAGGTCGGGAAATATTCTAATTT
>JAZHYW010023556.1:0-87874 GCA_037355805.1 Ixodes ricinus
CCTCTGGTAGTGGCTGGCTCGGGCTTGCAGAGCACGCTCGATGTTCGTCGCCTCCGTGACAAATCCTTGAACGGTCGTCGGTGGGTTGCGTACGAGTCCACCAAAGATGTCGTCCTTCACGCCACGCATCAAAATACGCAGCTTCTTTTCCTCGGTGGCCTGAGGGTCGGCGCGGGAGCTCAGGCGAAGCACGTCTTCCACAAAGCTCGTGACGCTTTCATTGGGGCCCTGGGTCCTCGATTGCAGCAGGTCTTCGGCCCTCTCCCTTCGGTGTTGACTGGCGAATGTTCGCGTGAGCTCGTTCTTGCAAATGTCCCACGAGGTCAACGAAGCTTCGTGGTTTTCGAACCAGCGCCTTGCAGTTCCTTCAAGTGAGAAATAGAGGTTTTGCAGGCGCTGTTCGTCACTCCACCCGTTGTGGCGAGCCACGCGTTCGTACTGGTTGATCCAGTCTTCGACGTCCTCGTAGATCTCGCCGAGGAAGGGAGCAGGTGTCCGCGGAGCGACGGGCAGGACGACGACGGGCGGGGTGGTCATGGTCGGGATCTTCTTCTTCCGTTTCTCGGGCAAGAGACCAAGTTCGGGGGACTGACCTCTGGTACGACGGCTTCTTCGGGCTTCGGCGTCTTCGGCGAAGGGTAGCCTTCCGGGCTGAGCACGTCGCTTGGCCGGGATGTCTTCGGAGGGGTACGCTCAACGGGCATAGAATGCACTACCCCGCACCTCCACCAAAATGTCACGAATGACAAGTGATGAGGCGACGAATAACTGAAGTAAACTAAACGTTTAATGGGGCGAACTTGTGCCCAAAACAAAAAAGGAAACAGAAGATAACAATAGAGCGTCGCGGGCGTCGATGGCGGCGTAACAGCAGGATCGAACGCTGGGGCGAGACTGACTTTGGCTCGCCACGCGAAGCCCCTTATGTACACGCGTGGGCTTCTGGAATAATCGGCGTAGAAGGTTCGACGCGTAGAACATTCGGACCTAGAATAAACAACAATGTTCTCGAATTCACCAGAACATTAAACTGAAAGAATAAATAAAAGACGAGTAACTCCCAGGAATCGAACCCTGGCTCTTCGCGTGGGAGGCAAGCACGATAACCGTTAGTCCACGGCCGCGCTGCCTACATGGCCAGCTGCACGCGCGGCAGTATATAGGGCGGCGACTTCAGATGACGAGGGATATGGTTTACGTACGTTCCTCGCACGTTCCTCCCAAAGCTTCTAAAATACTTCCGCCGTTATCTGCTATCCTCAGTCTCATATCTTTGAGGGTTTTTAGTTCCCGTAATCACTTAAGAAACAAGATTAAGCTTTTAAAGTTGATAGCAAGTATTTACTAGCTTATCAAGATGAGAAAGAGGCATCGTGTCACAAAATGGTCTGGTGTCGCCATTTTGTGACATACGCCCGACGGAACGACCGTAAGGTTAGTGGCTTCGATATTAATAAAAACGTTTTCACCACTACCGTTGCATACACATTGACATTCTTGAAGTTGGTCGACACTTTATCGCCTTGTTTCTAAAGTGCGATGACCACGTTATACCATTTGAGTTGGTTTTGCTCCTGAATAAATCCGACTACTTGAAGTTTCTATAAAACTATATCTTAGTCAAGTAATAGAAGAATAAAAATCGGTGATTTTTTTGTTTGATTTAACAATGCCGAGCTGTGCACTTCTTCTGGCTCAGGGAAAATCATTATGAATCGGGTAATAAAACACCAATTGTTTCTAGAGACATAGGAAAATCAAGAGGTCTTCTGGAGTAAAATAACGTGTCAGCTTCTTTTGTAGTGCAACGTTTGTAAGCCTTTTTGCGGCCAAGCGGTAGTGAAACATCTATATATATATATTTGTTTTAAATTGTTAAACGTAGTTCTTTAAGGTAAAGCGTCCGAAGCTATGAAAAAGGTGATAATACCCCATTATAGAATTGATGAAAAACACAAAACGTGCATAGCACACTGCCAAGCAAAACAGAGCAGTTCATTCCTTTTAAATGCTATTAATGTTAAACCCGAACAGTGTTTCCGAACATACTCGAAGAAAATAAGAAAACGAGTGAAACGTATGACTCGAAGCTGTACACTTTGATGGCAAAAAAAGAGAAACCCAATTGAAGACGAAGAACAAGGCAAGCCAGTCAGGGGTATCCAGCAAGAAACTCGCAGCAGAAGAAGCATCAGAAGCCGCAGAGGCGCTGTTCAGAAGTGTAGAAAACGAATTGCGAGACTCGACTCATCGCTACGCAATATGTCTCCCTTCCAAAACGACAGCGGAGAAACTTCTCACTCACTCGTGCGTGCATCCCGCAATATAGAAAGAAAGAAAAAAAAAAAGAGGGAGAAACAAAACTTAAAGAAAGGAAGAAAAAAGAGCACAGAGGGTGTGAGAGTTTCGCGGGGAGGCAACAAAAGAACCAAACGCTGCCGCCTCCACGCAGGCGAAGGGAGCGGGGCCGGCGAGGAGGCGAGAGACGTGGGAGATTTATACCCCAAGGAAGCGCAAAGATGTAACGCCGTAATCTGTGGACCGCATAACAAGAAGCTATTTAACAACAAGTGCTCTCCTCTCCGTACAAGCTCGGGGTCGTGTTACAGGGTCGATTTTTCTCGGAGCTAAATAAAAGCTCTTCCGCCTCCTTCGCTTTCCATCCCCCCGAGCTCGCCTCGCCCCTGGCGCCGGTCTCCCCCTCTCTGTCTTCGAGAGCTCTACCTAGAACAGAGAAGAAAACGAAGCTGCGAGAAACGCAAGGGCGATAGGAGGAAGAAGGGGAAAGGGGGGAGGGGTGGAAGCTAATGTTAATGAAGTCATCGCTCACTTCAGCCCCTCGACGGGCGATAGGCGAAACGTGGAGAACCGTCGAGCAGCTGATATACCTACGTGTAACAAGAAAGAATTCGAGCGATCATGTCTACCTTTTTTTGCTAGTACTATAACCGCATGAACCCGTTAAAGGAAGATAGGAACCCCAGCGCTGCCACGACCGCCGTTCATCATTCTGCGGCATGATGAATCCGAGAATAAATAGGTCCCCTTTTAAAACCCCATCAAGTAACATTAGCGGTTGACTTTTCTTGGGCAAGCAGCCTGTGATTGGATCCCAATCCTTGCAGCTTTTTCATGAAAGCTCAGCCGAGTCCACCAAAGCGTTGACGCAGCCCACGTGTAAATACATGCTCAGAGTTCGTGTCCAAACATTGGCACATACGGATGATTGGCGCAGCAGCTACCAGATGGCGCCCATCTCTGAAAAGTGTCTTTAAATAAAATTCGGGTTTTGGTAACACGGTTTGAATCTATTCTTCTGGGTTCTCTTCTCAACTTATCCCCTTGATTTTGGTGCAAGTATACACAGCTTTGCGTTTCACAGAACGAGGAAATTAGCCCGTTTCGTTCTGTGCGCGCTCAGTGTGTGCGCTCACAAATGTGAGAGCTGAACTTAAGTCACATTTGAGTACGAACTCAATAGCTTCTACGCCATCTGCACACATAAGTCGGCGCGTTAGTCATCCGAGCCTATTTTTTATAATTACGTCAGTTTGCCGCGCGGCATTAGAGCCGAATGAAATGCCGACAGTTTAGAGGTACAATGTGTGATTTTACACTTCGGCTACAACTGACGGCGGTGGGCCGTCCTGTGGGATTATACCGCAATTTACTGACGACGTTTCCTCTGATTAAGGAACCGGTTCTCAGAATGAAACAAATGAACCCTTTGAGCACCGTTTTTTTCCCCCGCATGCCGAATGCAAGTTTTAGTCTCCGTTACACTCTAGTATTCTTTCGTGAAGAATGTTTATTTTGTGAGAACCACGGGTTCCCCGTCTCCATATCTATGCATAGCTCAGGCAGGCCGTAGGGCGTCGCCATGTCCAGGGCGCGTCCCGCGTGCGAGGCGAGGCCGTATTCTTTTGTGGACTGTCTAGCTCGCTTTCTCGGGTGACTTGCCACCAAAACACCCTTCGGAACCTTGATACTTGAACGCATCCGCCTTTCCCGGGGACGAACCTATAGGTTCGTCCCCGTTCCGACAACCTGGGCGCGTCCATTTCCGCAGGCCATATAAGCCGGCCCAAAACAACGGCCTCGGAGGGCTCTCGCTGAGGAGGCACTGCTCGACGAAGCCTGCCAATAGAGGCAGCGCCATTATCTCGGACTTTGTTTGCCTTCTCGCAAACGAGTTGACATTCAGGTTAATAAACACATCATTGGCTGGACCCACAGACATCCTTTGTTTCTACGTGGTACCCCCAAAGGAAAACCCAGAATTTATAGAATGCCCACCTATTTTATGGGCAAAAGTTTATTTGATGCCTGCATGCCTATGGAATGTGTCTCGTATTGTACTTCTCAAGACACAATACAGTGATGTCTCGTTAGTATGAAACCCGTTAAAATGAATACCACTTATGGACATTTCTAGGGACAAACTGGTAAAATACATGCCTTTTCGTTTCGTGTAATAGTGGACAACTCACATTATGGACGATTTTGGGAGGGAACGGAGGCGTCCTTATTAACGAGACTTCACTGCACTATGCAGCCGCACCTCGACCTCGCACCCTGGGGTCACCCTTTTGAACGGCCTTATACCCCAGTCAGACTGAGGCACATTAAGGGCCTGCAAAGCGAACTCGCTTAAAAAATTCGGCGAATCAGCTCGCGATTTCGCGCTTATTGGCGAGCGCTGGTTCGCCGACCGTCTAAAGGAGTTTGTTTTGAAGGCCTTTAACGTGCCCGTGCGACCAGAGAATTACTCAGCCCTTGTTTATTCGGAATTTTAACTTCCTTGTTTTCACACTCGTCGAATACGGAGTTCACTCGTGATTTCTGGATCTCAGTGTTCAGCATAAAGCGCGAGGTTTAAGGACATATATTTGCCATTCTGTAACAACAACAGAGCATACCCGAAACAAAAATCGCCAAAAAAAAGAAAGCAGACAAAAAAACTAAAAACAAAAAAAACTACTACATACGTGTCACCAAAAAGTAACACCACGAAATTGAGATTTTTTTTATATAGCTGGCTTATGCGTGCTGCTACACAGCAGAATAATGACTGCCCAGTGTCCAGTTGATAGGCAGACCGAAACTGAAGCCACTCATGGACGCGCCCCGACTACGCATGCAGGCACTGCACTCCAAGGGTTAATCCCTCTTCCAAGAATTATTGTCTCTAATGACAAGAACGCAAGTTTTCTTATATCATATTTTGAACTTATCAAATTTCCTCTTTTAAAGATGAACTCTTCAACATAGTTTTGACTCGAAGGTACGATTTCACTTAACTGTATGGCTAACATTTAATCGTTATATGGGCAGCTAGAAATAAGTCAGCAACTGAACGCTCCTCTCAATAATCGTTATTGTATTAGAATAACTAACGTTTAGGCAAATTTCACAATATGACCAGGCCTATAGGTTGGCACACCTTCAGTTTTGTTGGATTTAAAAGAATACAAAATATGATATATATTTATTTCGAGAAAGTTTTTGTAGACAAACTTTTCGACGGCATACAACTTTTTGCAAGCCTTCTTTCTTGTCTCTTGGCATACAACTCTACAGCCTTCATTTCCTGAAAGTACAAACGGAAATGTATGAAGAGAGAACGAGATCGAGCTGACATCTTGATTAAGCCATTTCCGTGTTAAGAACATAATAATCAGAGGTTAATATGCGCCATCTGCCCCACATGGCCTACAAGTTAACTTTGGGTCATTTAGATGTTCGTTTACATTGGCAAAATGATTAACCTTCTCAGGAGTCGGTGCATTAGCGTCTTCTTTGCACACATGTACACCTACAGAAACATAATGAAATATAAATATAAAACAAACATACGTCATTCGCAGTTTGTTCGTTCTTTTACCTGAAGTTTTAACAATCAAAATAATAGCCGCAAAATAACACCTCCTGATTACGATAATAAAAACAGAAACAGAAAAACCTCTTTATTCGATCGTGCCCTCCAAGGCATACAGGCAACATCAAACGGATGGACCGAGATCTACCTTGCTTGAATTAGAACCCTAACTGATTAAGCTACGCTCAATAATGATTAATCTGGCGGTTACGCAATTTAATTTCTTGTGGTATTTCTAATGGGCTAGTTGCCATTTGCAGCATCACTCGGAAACATGGGGGAAAGAAAAGGTGGATAAGTTTAGCGAAATCGTATAAGTTAATTCCTTGCCAAGATTGACATGAGAAAGCTCGTTGGGGTCAGAGGTGCACACCGCACAAGATGTGGTGTCTGCGGAAGCAACCGCTCGACCCCTGCGACCATCCCATTTAATATTATGCATTTTCTTATTTTCTCTAGATTGCAATTACAGTCGCCCAATTTGAGTTTGTGGCCTGAAGAGGAAATGATCGTTGCGTAAACATCTCGGAGTGAGCGGAAATCAATCGCCCTTATGACGACTTTAATTGAAACTCCGGTTTTCTCTTACTTTCGTCGCAATATACCGTTGGGTTTGCCGTTGGCCGTTGTCGTCAGCGTTATGAAATATTACAAAAAAGTATTGTGTCAATTTCTTCAAGAATTCCATTGCAGGCATTTTAGTAAGCCTGTCCTGAGGTCGTTTGAAAATGTGTTTATTAACGCCCCAGAGGAGTATACGGGTTACTGGAAGAATTAGAAATCCAATTTGAAGGACTTCGCGACATGCGCATGCGCCAGGACACGTCCCACACTGACACGATACCGTTGTTCGGACCTGAGGCGACATTGCTAAGCTGCATGAGAGCAGGGCGCATATCTGAGGTGAATCTTCTTCCAAGATCGATACGCGTACTTTGTTTTTACTTTATTTCATGATATGTTACAAATAATATACAATAAGGAGTCGATCGCACAGCATTGTAAAGTCAGAACGTTTCCAAATACAAAACGATAAAAAAAAACGAATTGTTTTTGTTTGAAGCTGTCCCTTCAGCGGAATTTTTATTTTAGAGAACGGGGATTCTTGAGAAAATTCCAAATACGGTAACAAACACCTTGTCCATATCTCTTCAAAACAATATGGCAGAAAGTTGAAACTAGTGTGGCTAGATGGTTTGATTGTTTACTGCCGCAATCTGAGGTGGGAGTAATTTTCCAACGAATTGTGTAGGCACACTACAACATATGTGAGAAAAAGGACCATTATTCGGGAGCACTTCGTCCTTTCCTGTTCGCAGTTGAGGAGCTAACATTTTTATTTTTGTCTTTAATATATATATATATATATATATATATATATATATATATATATATATATACACATATATACATATATCAGGGTGTCGAACCGGAACCGAACCGAAACCGAAAACCGGAACCGAACCCGGTATTTTTTCCGGAACTGAACCCGAACCCGAACCGTTATATTGTTATCGCGATGAACCCCGAACCGGAACTGAGCCGAAAAAAATAACGGTTACCGGCTCATGTCAAAACGGTTCGGCCACACGCGCTGTTGACAATGAATGTGCTATCAATGCCATTTGTTTTTTAAGTGCCGTCAACTGACACACACCTCGCTTACATATTTTTTCTTCTCCACTCAGTCTTAGGAATATAAACGCTGCATCCATGAATCTTGACAAACGCTGCATCCATGAATCTTGACATAGGAACCAGTATTGCGCTGGTCGCGGCTTGCACGAAAAAAAAAAAACTGGAAGGCTGTGCAAAAAAAAAATCGCGTCACGGGATTTTATTTCTTTTACAATCTCGTAAATCCTAAATGCTGCTGTGTGCTCATTTCCATAACACGTTTCTAGAACGCGCGAGTTCTTGAAGCTTGCTTCCATCGGAATGAGAAAGAAAAGGCTGTGGAGTTTGATAATGTTTGAGGGAGAGAAGAAATTTTATTTACAGTTGAAATGGAGCATTCATGAATTATATCTGCTCTTCGCCGCCCCAACCACCGGTCAGAGTATATCGAGCTATGAAGTGTCAAGATTTACATGCCGTATTTTTTCGTACCGGAAACTCGATAAATGCGGGGGAAAAAAAACAGGGATACAAACGCTAGTCGCTCGCGGAGAAGCGAAGCTGCGCGCACTTTCGAATTTGACAAAGGATCTGCCGAGCTTCTGTTGCTTCCGTCGCCTGCCCAGCGTAGTCATGGGACTCAAGCGGGCGCGTGCGCTCAAACCAACGCTCAGCAGACGCTGGAGTTAGCGCCCGTGACAGACAGCCCTGTCATCAGACAGTCGTTGTTTGCCGCTTGCATTGGCTACAGGCTTTTATAAACGTTATGCACTACTAGTTTCGACGATGTATCCCGTTTTGTATGTGCTGATTTCAGATGTTTTATTTGTAATTTATTTTGATGTTGCAATTTGTAATTTATAATTTCCGAACCGGTTCGCGAACCGGTTCGCGGATTCGAATTAATCCGAACCGGAACTGAACCGGAACAAAATAAATTTACCTGAACCTGAACCGTAACCGAACCCGTATTTTTTTCGGTTCGACACTGATATGGATATATATATATATATATATATATATATATATATATATATATATATATATATATATATATATATATATATATATATATATATATATATATATATATATATATACTTCCGCTGGTCGACGGCGGCCATCGGAGGAGGAAGAAGTGGGCTCGGCGAGGTACGAGACAGGGGATGTTTTCTCGGTGATCCGGTAGGGACCAATGTACTTGTGGAGAAACTTGTCCACTCGGCCAGGTTGTCGGGCTGGAGTCCAAACCCACACAAGGTCACCAGGGGAGTAACAAGTGTTCGTGTGGTGCTTGTCGTAGCGGTCCTTGGTGACCTGTTGATGCCGCGACGTGCGGAGCTGCGCGAGCTGGCGGCATTCTTCGGCGCCAAAGATGAAGTTCTCAAGGAGTTCACTTTGATTGTTGATTGATGGGGCGACAGGAAAGATGGTGTCCAGAGTGCATGATGCTTCGCGTCCGTACACTAAATGAAAGGGGGAGTAGCCCGTGGTAGACTGGAGGGCAGTATTATAAGCAAAAGTTACGAACGGGAGTACAGTATCCCAGTTTCTGTGGTCGGGGGTAACATACATAGATATCATGTCTGCAAGGGTCTTGTGAAAACGTTCGGTTAAACCGTTTGTCTGTGGATGATAAGATGATGTTGTTTTATGAATTACGTTACAGGCTTTCAGAATAGCTGTAAGTGTACTCGAAAGAAACTGCCGTCCGCGGTCGCTTAAGAGGACTTGTGGCGCGCCATGACGTAGAAGTATGGTGTGTACAAAGAATTGAGCAATTTCTTCAGATGTCGCAGAGGTCAGCGCGGCAGTCTCGGCGTATCTAGTTAAGTGGTCAACGGCCGTGACTATCCAGCGATGACCATGCGAAGAAACGGGGAACGGACCGAACAAATCGATTCCTACTCGTTCGAAAGGCGCGCTGGGGCAAACTAATGGTTGCAGCAACCCAGCAGGGGCAGTGGTTGGACGTTTTCTACGCTGGCATTTTAAGCAGGACTGAACATATTTAAAAACAGTTGTCTGAAGCTGCGGCCAGAAGTAGCGTTGCCTAATGCGAGCGTACGTTTTGTTAAACCCCATGTGTCCTGAAGCAGGGTCATCATGAAATGATCGAAGAATGTCAGTGCGCATTTGTCGAGGAACTACGAGGAGCCAGCGGTTTCCTGAAGGGGAAAAGTTATGCCGGTAGAGTATACCATCTTGGAGAGAAAAGTTCTGTAACTCTTTTCGCAACTTTTTGTGAAGGAAGTTATTCGGTTTATTAAGATGGTCGATGATGCCTTTGATCCATGGGTCTTTGGATTGCTCGTGTGTAATAGAGTCGAAATTGAGTGCTGAGACATCAAAAACGTCATCCATGTTTTCAAGCCGTTCATCTGGTTCGTCTACTGGACATCGAGATAGACTGTCAGCGTCTGTATGTTTGCGCCCAGATTTGTACACTACTGTATAATTGTACTCCTGAAGCGCAAGCGTCCATCGACCAAGCCTGCCAGTGAGATCCTTCAAGGAAGAAAGCCAACATAACGCGTGGTGATCGGTCACAATAGTAAAATGTCTACCGTAAAGATATGGCCGGAGTTTGTTAATGGCCCAAACGACAGCTAGGCATTCTTTCTCGGTTATAGTGTAATTCTGTTCGGCGGCGGAGAGCATTCGGCTCGCATAGGCCACAACATATTCTTTTAGTGTGTTGGGATCGGTCTGCAATAGAACAACACCAAGGCCATATCCACTGGCGTCGGTGTGCAACTCTGTAAGGGCGGAGTCATTAAAGTGCCCCAGGATTGGATCAGACTGGAGAGTGGCTTTGAGAGAGCGAAATGAGTCTCGACATTCAGGGGACCAGATGAATGGTGTATTGGCCTGTAACAGCCGTGTAAGTGGGGCAGCCAGTTGGGCGAAGTGAGGTACAAAACGGCGAAAATACGAGCAGAGTCCTAGGAAACTACGAAGTTGTTTGATGTGAAGAGGAACAGGAAATTCGTTTACTGCCTTGAGCTTGTCTGGGTCGGGCCGAATGCCATCCTTATCTACTAGATGCCCAAGGATCTTAATTTGTCGAGAGGCGAAGCGGCACTTTTTTGTGTTGAGTAGGAGGTTAGCTTTTGCGAGACAAACTAACACTTCGGACAGGCGAAGGAGATGGTCGTTAAATGTACGAGAAAAAATAATAATGTCATCAAGGTAGCAAAGGCATATGTGCCATTTAAGACCACGAAGAACGTTATCTATCATGCGCTCAAATGTTGCTGGCGCGTTGCAAAGGCCAAAAGGCATTACGTTGAACTCAAAAAGGCCGTCAGTTGTAATGAAAGCTGTTTTTTCTTTGTCTTCTTCCTTCATTGGTATTTGCCAGTAGCCGGACTTTAAATCCAGGGATGAAAAATATTCGGCTCCTTGTAGGGTGTCTAATGTGTCATCAATTCGTGGCAAAGGGTATACGTCCTTGCGAGTGATCTTATTGAGTCTACGGTAATCAACGCAGAAACGTATGCTACCATCCTTCTTTCTTACAAGGACTACTGGTGAAGACCAGGGGCTCGAGGATGGGCGGATGATTCCCTTACGCAGCATTTCTGACACCTCTTGGTCAATAGTACGGCGTTCTGAAGGAGACACGCGATATGGGCGTTGGTGAACGATTTCTCCGGGAGGCGTATTGATCGTATGTGCTACCGATTTTGTTGTGCTTGTGAAGGACGTGTAAACGTCGAAGCACGATTGGAAACGAGTTAATAAATTAATTATTTGCTTTTTATGAACGTCCTCCAGATCAGAGTCAATGGCATTCAAAAGAATTTCGTTGGAAATAACAGGCAACGTTGGAGGGTCAAAATGCTGTGTTGATTCGAGCGAAGCAAGTTCCAAAGAATGATGGGGTTCGATACTTGCGACGACTGTGTCCTTTACGAAAAGAAGTGGCTGGTGTGTAACGTTACATACAGGGAGTACTGTTTTGCCGTCGGTAAGTTTAGATAGGGAATGGGGTACTATGAACCCATGCGATAGCAAGATTGTAGACCGAGGAGTTACTACAAAAGTCCCCGAAAGGCTTGGTTCGCTCGAAAAATTCACCAGGAAGGATGCTAGCGGGGGAATGACAGTATCTTCACAAGCCCGTAATTTGGTTTCAGCAATTATGGAATCAGACTCGTGGTTATTTGAGTCTCCCAAACTGACGCCTTTGCAATTAATGACAGCTTCAGCAGATTGAAGAAAATCCCAGCCTAGAATCAGGTCGTGCGTGCAAGATGACAAAACCATGAATTGAATGATGTGGCACGTACCTTGTATGAAAACGCGAGCCGTGCACTGAGCGGTGGGATGAATGATGTCTGTGGACGCCGCCCGCAATGAGCAACCATGGAGGGGTGTTCTAACTTTGTGAAGACGTAAGCAAATGTCCTCTCTTATAACTGAAGTAGCCGCCCCTGTGTCAACTAAAGCGTACAGGAGTAAGCCGTCGATATGTACCTCGATGAGATTGGATGGGTCAGAGGGAGGATGATGAAGGCTCTCCCGTGACGCAGTTGCTCCTCCAACAACTGCGGAACCTAGTTTCCCATATTGGGCCGCGCGTCTCTCCTCGAGATCATGGGTGAGTAAGAGCGAGGATACGGAGATGGGGAGCGGCGCCGTGGAGCTTCCGGACGACGTGCTGGATAGGGATCCGGGGGTGGGGACTGATCCCGCGGCTGGTTCCGATACCCTCTGTTGTTTCGCTCTCGACTGTAGTAGTCGCGGGATTCGTAGTCCTGTTGTCTTCTTCGGCAAACTCGTGCCACGTGGCCACTAATCCCACAATAATGGCAGATTGGACGCGGCCGATATCCCCAGGATCCGTAGTTGGGATAGGTGGGGTGGCCGCGCCAAGGGGGTAAAGGACCCCTGTTAAAAGCAGGCGAAATAGAAGCCAGAGCAGGAAGGTCCGGAATTATCTGGGGAACTCCCGAACGAAGAGTTTCATCAGAAGTTCGAAGTCCATCGGTGACATTAGAGGAAGTCGCTGTTGGTGTGACGACAGAAGCAATCTCCTGTTGGATAATGCGGCGCAACCCGCTGTCGTCACTCTCACTCGTGGGGTGGCTTGCAGCAGGACGGAGAAAATGTGAAAGTTCATCTCGTACAATTTTCTGTATCATTTGCTTCAGGGTATCGGTCGATAAAGAAGGCATGGTAATTGATGAGCCGTCATGCAGTGCTCGAACTTGAAGACGGGAGTTGCGGGCCTCATCTAGCCTTTGGCAATGCGTGGTGATGTCCTTAACAGTCGTGGGGTTTTGCACAAGAAGGACGTTAAATGCCTCTTCAGAGATCCCTTTCATCACGTGGCGGACTCGGTCGGCCTCGGACATGTCCTTGTCGAAACGGCGGCAAAGTGCGAGGACATCCTCGATGTAGGAAGTATAAGTCTCGCCGGAAGATTGAATTCGTGCTGCCAACTTTCGTTCTGCTACAGCTTTACGATTGGCAGGCTTGCCGAATATTTCGGCTAGCTGGGTTTTGAATAGCAGCCATGTCACGATTTCATCTTCATGGTTGGTAAACCAGATCTTGGCCACATCGGAGAGATAAAAAATAGCATTCCGCAGTTTCGCCTGGTCGTCCCACTTGTTATAAAGACTCACTCGCTCGTAGACGTCCAGCCAGTCTTCCACGTCGTCCTCTCGGAGTCCGGCAAAGGTTTTGGGATGTCGGAGCTGGCTGGGGGCAGGGCTGACTGCAGCTGCAGGGGCACCGGAGGAGGATTGGCCACTGCTGGTCATTGTCACTATTCGCCTCCTGGGACGAAGCTCCAGAGTGATGGGAACGTCGTTACTGGGATCGTGAGACCGCACCTCCACCAATAATGTCAGGAAGACAGAAGCTCATCGACCGGTCTCAGTGATGTTTATATTCGAACTGGCCCGCGGTGGCGAGCGCGGGCCACGCGAGCTATCGGTGATGGCGATGATGGTGGAGATATGATGATGCCCGATGACGACGATGAGGGTCTTCATCACTTATATATATATATATATATATATATATATATATATATATATATATATATATATATATATATATATATATATATACATATATATATGCGTAGGAATTGAGAGGGAAAAGCAAAACCCTTGATGGAAACAGCAAATAACGGGTGGTTTATTCTACGACGTTTCGGCCGGAGTCCGGCCTTCGTCAGGTTTTGGCTCTCCTCAGTTATACCCCACGCTCCTCTTGGCCCCCCGCCACTATGCCCGTTATATATATATATATATATATATATATATATATATAGGTAAATTTCACCTCTATCTGGGAAGAGGAAGGGTATATTGTTTTAGACGTAGGGAGAAACAGATTTTACCCAGGGTATAAAGCACAATATTTATTTTTAATACATGGTTCTGAACTGGTGCACATTTCTGTACTCAATCCATCGAAGACGATAGGAAGGCAAGCAATTTAATAACTGATGACAAAACTCTAAAAATACAACATATCACTGTCAGATTCCTAATTGTTGGTAAGACGTAAGTAAACGGGAAGGATAGCTGAGAGGCAGAGAGGGAGAGAGAGAGAGAGGAGAGACCTGGTTTGGGGCTTTGGAATAAGCCGACATTGGAGTGGGAGAAGTACATACTCTAGCCGGTCGCCGATGCAATCTCTACAACAGGCGGCTGCAGGGTTAGAGTCGATCCCTGGAGCGCAAGCGTATTCGATATGCAACTTGATACAATGGCACTCGCTGAGACCCAGGCTCTGATGATTGATCTAGATATTGTGGCTGAATGCTCGTGGTGCTCATCCGCTAGCTATTAACGGCATCAAACGTTTTGCAGTCTTAGTGCGTACACCGCAGACAATCATGAGCGGTCCATATCGCAGCGAGCTTTCTTGCAGGACAGCAACTCCAAATTTTGAAATCAGGGATATTCACTAGTATTATTGGGGAAACGACAGCCATTCCCGGTAAATAATCTCGCATCGGCTGAGTCGTTCACTACGCAGTGAAAGCCCGTCGCATGATCACATCAGAAACTCTCCCAGTGCAGAAACCGCTGCACGCTCAGGCTACATGCCACAACACGCGCAACCGACGGAGTATTCGCGACTCCAGCGAAATCGACGCCGCGTTGCGGCGACGCCAGGCTCCGAGACAAGGTCGTTTCGACTCTGTCGTCTGCTAGCGCTGCTTGGTTCTCGCATAGGCAGCGTAGAAACAAACATCGTTCCCAGTAATAATTTGTATGCTTCCGCCGTGTCATTCCTACGCACTGACTAGAAGAAGGTTCCTACCTTCGAAAAATCAATTTGCTTTCATATATAACACCGATTTTACGCTGCAGTGCAAGACATTTATGGTGGTCCGCGTGTTGAACGACGAAAACGACCTCCTCTCGTCCGCCATTTTGCCTGACCAGCGCGCCCCCTATAGTTCGCTGGAGTCGCGAATGCGCGATAAAAATAGCAGCGTGACGCGAGTCAACGTAATCCCTCTCATTTTCCGCCCACTCTGAGCATAAACCGCACCGGTCGCGGCATCTTCACACGCGTGCACGCAGGGACCGGACTCCATTCACTCCTACGCGCAGTGCGGTGGAAGATACGGGCTCGTTGGGCCAGTCGCACGACTTGTACGTCATATCTTTCGTCACATGACCACGATCCCGTCGATATACCCACGCTGCAGAGATCGGGGTCAGTTGACGAAAGGAGACGGCTAGTGGTGTCCGCGCGCGTAGCTCGCATCCCACTGGTCAGCTTGGGATGAACGGAGTAGGAACAAGGCGAAGCACGCATTCGCGCGTCGCTTCGCCTTCGAAATAGAGACACGCAGCAGCCAGGCGGCCGTGCAGCGACAGCGTGACAAACCCGCAGGCAGCTTGGCTGACGGATCGGCGACGTGCGACTCTTCCATCATTGGCCTGTCTAGATATCAATGCGGGAGGCTGCGTAAGCCGGCGGCCTGTTCCTTAATCTTGCCGCTTTCGGCTGCTCTGTTCGACGCTCGATGGATCGGCCGCGCGAGCAGTGTGATGCCGCTAGCAGGAGCGAGCGCGCGTTCGCGGAATCGCCGAACCATGACCTCTACCAGGAAGCTCCCGTGAGCGTCGATGCGAGTAAAAAGGAAAATATGTACCACTGAATAACTCGAGTGTGTGCAGTAATGTTGAATTAACACAGAAGTATGATTCTGATTACTTTTGCAATACCCCTTTCCAATAATCGGCACTGTCATGATCAAAAAAAAGAATGGGTGTTCGAATCAAATATCGCGATGTCATCCACAGCCTCCCAGCGCAAGAGAAAGCCACGAAACTTTAACAGTTTTGGGGCTAAAGATGATACTGCGCTATTTAACTCTTACTACTATTCACACATCCCCGAATAAGACACTTTTACTGTGGTCGCTCTAAAAAAAGAAAAGAAAAAAAGAAACACACATATTTTTATTAGCAGTCAGTGCATTCGCAGAAAATCAAAGAGTTTTTTTTTAATTTTTAGGTGTATAAATATATTTTTTTTTGCCCTGGAATGATAAAGATGTGTGTCTGTGGTCACGCAGCAGTGACCTTTTCCCAATATGCAAGCACCCGTCTTACCAATGTACGAATTCTTGAAATTTATTTTCTTGTTTAGTTTCTCGCAGAGTACTTGGGGTGCCAGTCACTGCAATCGAAGGGGGAGAGGAGGTCCCAGCAAGATGGAAGATTTCGGGGGGGGAGGGGGGCAGGACCAGCGTCCCCTCCCTCCCCCGCCCTCCCCCGGTCTACGCGCCTGACCCCATCAGAAGACAAACCAAATCAATTAGCTGCACAAGCGTATCAGTTCAACAACACTGAAGAGTCTCCAATCTCTTCCCACTCGAAAAACAACCCGTAAACAAAGCACACACACACACACACAAAAAAAAAGAACGCAGAATTTGTTGAGAAAAATTACCGCGGTAACTTTCTCAACAAATTCTGCCATTCGAACATGTATGTAACGCGTTAGAAGTAACGAGTTACTTCTACCTAGTTACTATTTTCGGTAATGGGTAGCGTATTGAGTTACTTTTTAAGAAATGGAACGAGTAACGTACTTAGTTACTTTTAAAACCAAGGAACGAGTAACGGTATGTCGTTACTTTTGAGGAGTAACGTGTACAACAACGTTTAAACGGCCTTATTTTTATTCTAACCTGAGTATGCGTCTATTGCGTAGAACGGTAGGAGGTCAACTCGAAAGCAACTAAACAGCATGACAGTACAGCAACGAATATCGCTGAACACGCGAGTCGAACAGCTTGACTGACGTGTCCAGCGACAAACGTTGCTGTAGTACTGAACTCTACAGCTGGGAATGTCCTTCACCCAGCGAACACAATAAGGTTTGTTGGTTGAACCTTCTTGAACCGAGTATGGATCTCATGTAAACCCGGAGGCCGCGGCGTACACAGGGGGGGGGGCCGAAGGGGCCGTGGCCCCCGCGAAATTTTCGAGGAGGGGGGAAGGGGAAGGGAAGGGAAGGGGAGGGGAGGGGAGGGGGAAGTGGGAGGGGGGAGGGAGGGGAGAGTCGGGGGATTCGGGGGAGTCGGCGAGGTCACTAACTCTCGGGTTCATCAATATCAAACTTCATGGAGAAGTTCTAAACAAAAAAAGGAAATAAAAAGGGAAGGGAATGCAATATGCCATTTATGACATAGTAAACATAATAAAAAATGCGTAGTTTTAACGCCTTTTATCTAATATGACTGGAGAATAATCAATTAACAAATATATTAAAAAAAATTGGTTTGCTCTTTATGTTTATACAGCCTTGATGGGGAGATGCGCCTCAACGGGTAATCGGTCTCTTAGCTGTAGATGAGAAATTTAGCCAGTGCGATACAACCGCTAACCTGGGGTTTTTAACGTGCATCACGCAGTAGTGATCACACGGACGCGTGCCGGTACGAAACTCATCCAGATCGAAACGGGCGGGGGCGGTGGGGAATCGAACCCAGGAGGTTCCCAGCGCAAGCTTTCGCTCCACGCTCCGAGCTGAGACGCGTTAGCCCACTCGGCCACTTCCTCCCCAACAAATATATTCCTTTCCTTCTACTTTTATTGCTTCGCGAGTGCCCCATGTCCCTCTCGCGGGGCCGCCAAAGCTGGTTTGTCGACGCCACGGCGCGGCCCCCGAGCAGTGCTTCGCTGCGGGGCCCCTCGATCTTTTGTAGCCTTTTTTTATTTTGAAAAGAAGCGTCGGTACTGCTCTTGCACCCCGACGAGGGGTTTTTCTTGGAAGCGCTGTCCGGCTGACGGTCGACAGTTAGGGCGAAGGTTTTTGGGAGTTTTCGGGGGTCTAGGCACGTGTCCTTTCTTAATTGGATTTTGTATTGTCTGTGTTTGTTTTGTACCGCGTGGCTCCCATTGGTATAAAAAGAGCGATATCTGATTTACTCCTCGGATGGCGGGAAAAGTCTTAGCAAAGTGAATATGGGCGCCTAAATGAGCGGGATTTGCGGTTCAAGGTTCGAGTACGGAAGTTGTCATCGGCAGTTTGAGAACCGCGCGAGATAGGGGCGCGAGTGTGCGACCTGCTGCCTCAGGACGAGAGCCAAGTGCAATATGTGAGTGTGTAAACCATTTTACATCGTCCCTTTGTTGCGTTGTGTGACTTCCTTGACTTTCGCGTAGGTGAGCTTCTCTCTGTTCCGCTGAGGGAGCGCAAGCCTCTTCCGCGGGGCAGGGTGGAATCCCATGAGCTATGCAGACGATATGGCCAGCATCTCTTCACGAGTTGATGGCCAGTAAGGGGTTCACCCAAGGGTCTTCGCGCGTATTTCGTGTCACCCTGGGGCAGGGCGTGGCGGGGGCCGCGGTTGCGGGCTCGGCAGCGCGGGATGCACCACACACAGCGGTGCGCTCGCGGGTTTGGGCTTGTTGCTGGGGCCTCCGCCGTGGTCTGCGTTGGGGTGGATTGGGGCACAGCCAGTCGTTTTATCTTCCCCTCTAGATTCTGATCATTAGTGGTTTCCACACGTGCAGATTTGTTATTCTTATCTTGTTCTTACGACTACTGTTTGTTTATGTTTACACCGACTCAGCGGCGGGCTAGCAGGCGCACATGCGTAAGGGTACTGACCTTTCTGTCTAGCCTTGCACGACGCTGAGTGGGCAAACTTTCTCGTGCAAATAAAAATTATTATTATTATTATTATTTTGTGAGCGGACATCGGGAACCTTAGAAATCGACACCGACGAGCAAATCACGTGAGACTTTTGTCGGTTGGATCAGGTTAAGGTAGGGAGTAATTTATGGTGGAGCAGCTTTCCACTGTTTATCGTCTATCCATCAAGGTGTTCCGCGTTTCTATTTATGCATCATTGTTTTATCAGCCCCGCTGACTGCAGGCTTCATGCGTTGGAGTCGTGCTTTACAAAATATTTGTTTTTATAAATCTTGTTTTCTGCTAACTCTGGTGTTTTCTTTTGACGTGACTTGTAAATAAAAAAAATGAAAATGAAAATGCCTTCCTGGTGGGGAATTTCCGGGGCATCATTTTTATGAATCATAATCATCCCAAAACCAAAATGACAACTTTATTTTAATTACTTAATAGAAGAATGCATAGTTATTAGAAAAAAAAAACTTTCTTTTATTTTTATCTTGTCTCTCTTTACTCTCGTTGGTCTGGCCCCCCCTGAAATGAAATCCTGCGTACGCCACTGCCGGAGGCTGCCAACGCAGGAAGGCACATAATCTATTGTCAACTTCGAACTTTAGAAGTAGAGAGAACAGAAGAGAGAGGGGATCCCAGATCCACCAGCTCTTGCTGAAGCACAACACTGCCGTTCCTTCGAGCGCGTCGGTGAGAACGACTCTTCAGCGTAGCGGAAGATGTATTTTTAAGGAAGCGGGGAATACATAACTGATGAAAACTCCGAAAGGCAGCTACTGCTTAAGTGCAACGACTACTAAAAAAGAAAACAAAAAAACCATGAAACAAAAACAGTTGTGTATTTGGTCGTCAAAGTTATGTGAAAAGTAACTCGTTACTTTTAAGGTAACTCACGCGTTCCTTTAGAATTGGTAACGAGTAACGTACTTAGTTACTTTTTGAGCGAATAACGAGTAACGGTATTTAGTTACGTTTTTTGGGTAAAGTGTACAGCTGGTGCCATTGATTCACAATATTCTTCTTGCTTGTAACTCTCCGATCGCGTCAGCCTCTATGACACTCATCGACAATATGCTTCCACTCATTTTGCAAAGGTGTTAAGTTTACGAATGGCTTCTCAAATTTCCTCCGGTTCGTTTTTAAATATCGTTTTCCCTTTATATCAATATTAGAATCACTACTAAGTGTAAACATCAAGTTATCTAGCTATAAACTTATAATTCCCAAACGAACAACAAATTTTAGCTTAGAATCTTGCAATTAGGAAATATTTTACCATCATTCTACACAATGTCAGGGCACGCCAATCAAACGAATATGTCGCTGCAACTACCCGCAAAAAGATCGATCAGTTATACAATAATCGCTGCGTACATCCCACCATGTAAATATTTGTACAAAAAGAGACTAGAGGAAATTATACGACGGATCCCAAGTCCACATATTCTGATGGGCGACTTTAAGGCCCATCATTCGATGTGGGGCAGTAAAGAGACTAATAGTCGCGGACGGGCGCTGATGGACCTAGCGGACAACTACGATCTAACTGTCATCAATGGCGGAAGTCCAACATACTTAAAAAAGGTGACAATAAGTAGCTCTCTTTATATTATCCTGGCATCATCCTTCCTTGCCGAGAACACTTTGTGGTTTTCTGATATTGAAACCCACGGAAGTGACCATGTCTCTCCCCTATGGAACAATAGCCAGGTTTAACTGCTTAAAAGGTGATACAAGGATTTTTTTTTTACTAACTGGGAAATATTCAAAGATAAAATGAAGACAGTTTGTCTTTAGATCACCGGTACAGATGACCTTTCACAGATTATAGCGTCTGCCAAATCTGAAGCTATAAAGTCGTTAAAAATGGCTGATTCGCAAATGACTGTCGATAGTGAATACGAACGACTTCGGGCAATTCGTCGACGTGCGGAGCGTAGAGCTCGAAAAACAGGAATTCTGAAAACTTGAAGGAGTCATGTCGAGCCCAGATGCACGTTGATCGACATTTTGACAAACTCTCACAGAAGCACTGGAGATCTAAGAGCGCGAGCTATAGACCACAGAAAAACCCCGAACACGTATTTGGCCGATAATGAGAAGCCTCCGTACTACAGCAACTACATCCATTCCGTTGTTTCAAGTCGAAAGCTTCCTGAAGGTGCCGTGGCAGAAGTATAGTGCGCACAGATCACCTGCCTCTAGTCAAAATCCAACTTGGCTATATGCATCGCAGGTCAAACATCAAACTCCTGTCAAATCATTTTCACACCTTTCAAATTAAAGCAGCTGGAGGCAGCAATTTTATCATACAATGCCCCATCATATTATGTCCGGACGGAGTAGGCTACTTTGCCCTGACTCATCTTGGCGACACAGGCCGATGTCTTCTACTCGAATTTAATGTCTCATAAGAATCAGGCTCTGTCGCACGCTATATAAGCCGGCCTTAAACAAAGGCCGGGGGCTCTCGTCGGGGCAGGGCTTTGCTCTTCGGAGCTCTATTTGGGGCTCTTCCCCTTTCCGTGATTCTGTCTATTGCGGCAGTGCGGAGTCCGACGGGTGATCCTGTCATATTTATGCGGCGCCGATACTTCTGAGCTATTGAGGGCAAAGCGTGTTGGCATACCGAGTCAATAAACACATCGTTCCACGGACCCACGGACCAACTGTGCCCCTACGTGGTAATCCTCCAACAAAGCGGAAACCAGACATGCACACGTTACCCAAATAATTAGCTAAATACCGTTACTCGTTACTCGCAGAAAAAGTAATTAAATACGTTACTCGTTACCGATTCTCAAAAGGAACGCGTCAGTTACCTCAAAAGTAACGAGTTACTTTTCACGTTACTTTGACAATCAAATACCCAACTTGCATGGTTTATTGTTTTCTTTTCAGTAGTCATTGCACTTAAGCAGTAGCTGCCTCTCGAAGTTTTCATTAGTTATGTCTTCCGGCTTCATTGAGAATACATCTCCAGCGACGCTGAAGGGTCGTTCTAGCAACCCGCTCGAAGGAACGGCAGTGTTGTGCTTCAGAAAGGGCTGGTGAATCTTTGGGAACTGCGCCTTCACTGAGGACAGCGGGTAAAGGGCTCTGTGCCTTCCCGGGCTCTGCAACCTCCGGGTTTAAATTCGGTCCGTACCCGGTTCTAGAAGGTTCAACCAACGAACTTTATTGCGTTCGGTGAGTGATGGACATTCCCAGCTGTAGGGTTCAATACAGCAACGTTTATCGCTGGACACGTCAGTCGAACTGTTCGACTGACGTGTTCAGCGATAAACGTTGCTGTACTTTAACACTGTTTAGTTGTTTTTCGGGTTGCCCATCTACCGTTCTCGCAATAGACGCATACTCAGGTTAGAATAAAAACAAGGCGTTTAAGCGGTGTTGTACACGTTACTCCTCAAAAGTAACGAGATACCGTTACACGTTACTTGGCCTTAAAATAAACTAAATACGTTACTGGTTCCTTTTCTAAAAAAGTAACTAAATACGTTACTCGTTACCGAAAATAGTAACTAGGTAGAAGTAACTCGTTACTTGTAACGCGTTACGTACATTCCTGGGGGAAACCCACGAAATAAACGACTTCTCTCTATTGTCATATAACAACGTCGATCATCCTCCGTGTAACGTTCTAAACCTAATTTTTAAGTCGATGCGTTTTCTGCGGTCTTGTCATTTGCACTACTTCAGCTGTGTATTGCGGTGATTGACCCTCCGAATCATCTTAGGGGGAAAAAGACCCACAACCATTCCCTTTACAAGACTGAAGCCCCAAATTCTGTGAGACAGAGTACTCAGCACAACAATGGCGGATCTTTCGTCCTTTGGCTTCGTGCTTATTTCGTATGATGCAATATTTGAGAAAGGCACATGTAGCTGCAGTGTTCCAAGTAACGAACGACGTTACTAGTAACGCGTTACTTCTTTTCAGCAACACTAAGTATACGCTACACTTTTAAATAAATAACGAATGAAGTTTTTCGATACTATTCTACGGTATTGCCTATCAAATTACGTTACTTGTTGCTTTGATTCATACTGACTTTCTATTAGCTTGAAAATAGAAGTCCCTGGTTCAATATCAGGACCAGGCGGATTGCTTCTGTCGCGCACCAGTCACCTAGCTTTGTTTGGAGACTTCTGTTTGACTTTGTCCTTTGTCCCCCTTGTTTCCCTTCTCCAAGGTTATTATCGTTATTCGTGAATTTGCATGGTGTAAACGTTTCCGAAAGAGGGATAATATTTTCTTAGCGGCACCATTTTTATCATCAGAATGAAATATACACGGAGTTCATATAAAGTAACCTAAAATAAGCTTTCGTTAAAATTGGAAGTAACGAGAACCCTGATTCGTTACAGTTGGAGGATGGTAACGAATCTCAGTAACGGGTTGGTTGAAATTTTCGCTATCTAACTATACTCGTTTTCACCTCAAGAACCATAGTAAAAAAAAAAGTCCGGCTCCTCGGGGAGTATTACTAATTTTCCCTTTCATCTAGAGAATTCAGATATATTTAGATACATTTTTGACTAGATATATGTTGTCTTATCAAGACGTACACCTTTGGAACGCCAAACACATTGCTTCTTTTTCTGACAACCAAATCTTAAGAACTACTTGGCGCGGCGTATGAACAATGCGCAAAACTTGCTTTTTTCTTGAGATGAAAACGAGTATAGTAAGGCTATTTCGCTATTTATTTTCGGTAACGGGCGTAACACTGTGTGTAAGACTTCGAACATGCATTATTATCATTGGCGTCCGAAAAGGGAAGCGCATAATAATAACCGCCTGACATTGCGCAGTTTTTCTCGACACCATGGAATGCCAACTTTATTTCGCGAATAAAGAGTGCTCAGTCACCAGAAGTCACCATTGTCGATCACCGGCCAGCGCCACCCTCGTGCTCTGATATGAAATCACAATACAGGTATCCATAACATGATTAATGTATACAATGCTCTCTTCTCTCATCGCAGTGCAGATCAATCCGTACAAACTGATCAAGATTGCTGCGGAAGCGTTTAGTCGATGAAAATTAGAGGCCGGCAGCACTTCATACTGGCTTACCTTAGCAGGATCGAGGATACTTGGCGTACTCTTATTTTAATTTATTCGACCTATAGGAGCATGGTCTCACACGGGCGTAGTAAGTGCTTACGTAAAGAAAACAAAAGTACAGTTGTTTTGAGAGTGAAAGGGAGTATTGTCCCTTTAAACACTTTACACTGAAATTTCAAGCAACCTGCTATATGTAGGGATGAGTTCAACTTCGTATCGCCTGTTCGGACAATATTGGGTAATTATCACATCTCTATTTGTAAATATATTATTTTAATGTTTTAATTGCGTGTATTTTTCAAGGTCAGGATGTGCTCTCACATTTCTACCTGCAACGTTATTGGCAGATAAACGGAAGGGTATTTTTCAATAAAGGTAAAACAAAATTCTCCCGCGTAAATAACTTGGCAGTAGCGGAATTACGGGCCCGATATAAACATGTTAACGTATATCTTCTGGCTTCAATCGATTGGCGTAAACATAAAGAAATAAATGGGGTAGAAGCAAAGTGATTTTAAAAAGTTAGTTCGAAGAATATAAAAGCAAAAAGAACTGACACAGAGAGAGAAAAAAATTAACAACTGATAAAAACGCAGTACAGATTGATCTTTTGAAGGTATACACCACCCACTCGTTCTACGCATTAATCTTCGTGACATCACCGATGGAGCTTAATTTTACCGCTTAAAAAATACTAAAGTAAAATTACTGGGCAAGTAAATGCTAGGCAAATCAATAAACTTTTTTCAGTAGCCACCTTAAAAAAAAAAGTAATGAATAAGGAAGTTTAACAAAGAAAGACAAGCAGCCTTCCCCGCCCCTGCTAAGTACAAATGATGCCCGGCTATCTTATCCGTGACACGCGCATTTGTGTAACGA
Organism: Ixodes ricinus; assembly: GCA_037355805.1. Lineage (NCBI taxonomy): Eukaryota > Metazoa > Arthropoda > Arachnida > Ixodida > Ixodidae > Ixodes > Ixodes ricinus. The sequence goes on from JAZHYW010023556.1 coordinate 24,595, forward strand.
GGCCAAAGTCCGTTTCTCTGGAGCCAGATGGAGCGCCGGTCGGGGCTTTGCCTTCTTCCGCATCCCGTCCCCGTCTTTCTTTTCTTTTTTTTTACTTTTTTATTTTTTATGCAGAATGCACTTCGTACCAACAGTAAAAAAGCAAATGAAAAGAACCCCAATAACGCTAGACTAATTGAATGCAGTTCTTAATCACGTTCTCCGCGGCAATCCCGCCAGATCTAAACATCATTTCTCACGGCGCGTTAAAGTCGTTCGCGAATTACGCCCAGGATCTAAGTAAGAAGAAGAGGGGTGCTCAGGAACAATAACTGAATAACTGAATCGACTTTTATGCGGCTGCTGTTTTAGAAGGCGGGAACTAAGAACAATTGTGCTGTTTGCTTAGGTTTTTATAAAGTTCATAAGTATATTTTATTTTGTTTTGTGTTTTTCTAAACGTTGTTTCCCCTGGCCATGTATTTTCGATTATCCTTTTTGATATTGTTATTTACAGTGATTTCTTGTTACTGCACCATTCGAAACAGAAATCTGAGCGGTGCGTTCAATTCAATTTTATACCTACTTTTTTTACATTCCGAATGAGAGGTGGAGGTTACATTAAACAGGTCATAACAGCACCACTTAGATGAAAAACCGTAGTGCTAAATTTGATGTGTCACCTGCAGAGAGGCAGCGCAGGGCACACACTGGACAGTGACATAAGTGCTATGTCACTGTTTGGCTGGAGCTCGCGGTCGATCAGCCAAAACACGACTCCCAGCTGAACTCTCAAACAGCACTCGTGTCCAATATATGACCCGCGCTGCCCCTCAGTAGGTGACGCAAACAAATTAAGCACTACACTCTAAGAAAAAAAGAAGGAGGTAGCAACGGCGAGTTTTCCTCCCGGCTTCTACTGACGCGCCCCTAAGCGGACAGTAAAACAGAAGGAACGAGACGTATTCCTCCTTCTCCACGCAGACGTGAGGAAAGTTCCGCCCACTCGCCTCATCGTCTTTCGGTTTCGTTTTTCGGGCACGTCGCACGCGTTGTTTAGAAAACCATGTTGGGCTGACTCAGCGACGCCGGCAGCGAAGGCCTTCTGTAATTCCGTCGAACGTTACTAGAACTAGCTCAGTTTTCCAGCTCCCCTGGAAACTTGGGCATCGCGGCGGTCGCGAGAACTAGCGTCGCTGCAGTCGAGTATTGCTTCCGGTTCCTCGAGCCGCTCTGCTGAGTATGCGATGGACGCTGGCTTCGCTCCTTTTGTTATGCTTCGTTTGCTTGTTTTGCGCTGTCTTCGCGTTTTATTTCGAATGACATGTTCTGTGTAGCCTAGTTTCAACTGTGATAGGGCGTGCCATGCCGACCTGTATGGCGCCGGGGTGCAAGAGCGGTTTCCTCAACGATGCCTCTGCTCAGCACTATTTTTTGGGGCCGCCGAGATACCCTACTGAATTTGTGGGGATTACGTACCTTTACGTTCGGGGACCGGTGCTGAAAGGGACGAACCCGATGCCCGTCCCGCCGCGCGGCTGACGGCTACCAGCGAGTGCGGTCGCCGCGGCCGGTTCGCCAACACCATGGCAACAACGATGATCCCGGTATCCAGCAGCGTTTATTGGGAAACAGGGTTCTCCAACAAGAAACTGCGGTCAAGCGAGCCGTGGACGCAGGGTGCCAGCAGCGCCCGCCTACCTGAGAGCCAAAGGGGATCGCGAGCGGAGCCATCGCCAGTGGGCCGAGCTCACGCTGCTACCTCTCGTTGCAGGAGATCAAGCCGGAGCTCTCCGCAGACAGACGTCCACTCGGAGGAGCGAATGCCGACTGTCAGAGCCAGGGAAATCGCTAGCGTTGAGTCATCGCCGGCCGGACGAGCTCACGCCGAGACTCGACCCGTCACCCAGAGTCCACTCCAGGACTGGTCGCCAGACGGCCGTCCACTCGGAGGAGGGAACGCTCTACTTCCCTGCGATTTCTCGCGGGTTCCTGAAAACGGGAAACGCGCGGAGGAGAGCGAGAGAGTAGGCCAGCAGGGTGGCGATACGTAACGAGCAGGCTCGAAGCCAGATGACTCCAGGCGGAACGTCCGCTGCTCACGCCTTCTCGGGGGAGGGAAACCAGTGGCTCCCACAACTTCAAAAGGTGAAAACGAACTCTGCACAGAAAAAAATATAATAAAAAAACATCTACAGATTCTTGTCTCTTTAAGCAGAGATGGCAGTAATGACATTACTGTAATGGAACTACAGAAATTAACTTACTTTTTGGAGTAATGAATAATGTAATGAATTACTTTTCTAGGCTACTAATTTAGTAATGTAAGGAATTACTTTCAGGCGGTAATTTCGAGACAATTACTCATTACTTCTGAAATTACTTTTGTCCTAAATTAGAAAATTCGTTTGCAAGCTTTAAGAACAAAGAGAGATATTATTTTGCATGGTGAAATGTTGTGAAAGAGGATCACAGGAAATAATCAACGGCCACCTGAGCGCAAAGCATTGTATGAAGAGCTGGACAGACGCACGAAGAGCTAGAAAGGCGAAGGAAAAAAGCTTGCGTGTAGACATCGCTGGAAGGCAACGGCTTACGAACTCAAGGCACGACAGATTCACGGCGTCGCGTATTCACGACGATACTATACTTCGTTCATCCCTAAGCTGACAGTGCTGTGGGAGCTGCAAGCTAACCAGAACCAATCAAACACCTTCTTTTAATCACGAGTCCCGTCCCTTTCTCTGCGCGTGGGTATGAACGAGAGCGTGGTTACGTGGCGAACGATAGACGTGTGACTGCTCCAACAAACACGTAGCTTCCACCGTTCGTCCCTAAGCTGACATTGCGTCAGCTTAGAGATGAACGGCTCATAGGCTACAAGGCGACGGGCACATCACCAGTGAGTTAAACATAATTTAAAACCAGAGATGACAGGACAAACAGATCCCCAGCCTTGTACTTTTGTCAAGCAAGGTCAAACCGTCAGCTTCGACCATTGTGAAGAACAAACGACCGGCATAAATAGTTAATTTCAAATGCCTTGTCAAAGCCCCAGAAGGTTTCGTGCGTTCTCGAGCAAAGCAGGTGCCGCTCGCGGTATGCCTCGCTGCCTTCCCTTGGGAAGTTTATTCGGGATGAAGCCTACAAGCAGATATCGCCCCCCGTTTTTTGGGAAAGTACACAACTTAGGAAGCTCCCGCCATTCCTCAACTGGCGACGTTTCTGTTTAGCAATTATCCGGGCCCTTTGTGTGACAATGCGCAAAAACTTGGACTCTTCGGGTGTTTCGAAAAAATGCCCCTTGAAAGGAATGACCGAGAATAGGTCGACTATACTCGGCGACGACGTTTCTCGGCAATGCAGTGGAGGGTGCAGGCACGCGTTCCCTCTCCCATTTTAAGCGCTGAATGAAGCTGTGCGCGGGCTCTTTTCCTCTGCACTGTATTGCCAAGAAAGGTTATCGCCGAGTATAGTGCTCTCGGAAGAATAGAATTAGATTGCGTCTGAGGCGGAAAGGAAACGCTTCACGTGACAACTCCTTGTAAGAATAATAATAATAATACTTTATTTCCTCTCCAGGGAGCGGAGGGGCAAGGACAAAAAGCTGCATACAGCAACTTGACGAGGTCCCTGCCCCGATACAAACGGCAGAAAGAGTAGTGATGACATGTTCTATAATCCCTCATTTAGAAAAATAATAAAACAACAAAAAACAAAACTACACACATACAATAAAAATTAAGCAGTGGTCAAGCAAAAAACGTGTGGGTTAAAATTTGTTAGTCAGAGCTAGTGAAAGTCATAAACAGGGACATTATATGGAACTTGGTGACAATTTCAGGTATGACGTGATATTGAATCAATTCGTTTAGTAAGTGAGGTAGATTGTGTCTTGTTGATTGATGTCCATATGATGTACGAGATGTCGGCACAAACCATCGTTCTGCATGTCGTGTATTATGACTTGTGAGATGCTTGTTTAGATTAAAAAATTCAATTATAAAGGTGTTGTTTGCGAGTAGAGCAGATCTGTAAAGGCATGTGAGTCTGAGTTTGTAAAGGAAAGATATATTTAGAATGTTTAACTGCTGAAAATAATTAGCCGTGCTCTCATTCCATGCGAGATTTGCTATTATTCTAATTGATTTTTCTGTGCACGAATGAGGTTAAGTATGTTATGTTTCTGTAGTTGTACCCCATATGAGATGACAATATGTTAGGTGAGGAACAACAAGAGCATTGTATAACATTTTTTTAATATTACATGGTAGGCTGTATCTATGTTTATTTATCAGACCATTTATTCTATTTATCTTGTACGGGCAATGGCAGAACGAGCTGCCATTGCCCGACTAAACAAGCTGACACGGACTACAAATTCTATATGAGGAAGACAGAAACTTATCACCCTTTTAGTAAGAACCTTCACCGTTGAATGAACAGCGAAACGTGTGAGTCGACTGTCTTTCTGAGTCACATCTAAAGAAGCTATTCATCATGTTAAACACTTATTTTGTGTGCGCCAGCAAAGCCATTGCTCAGTATGGTTCACTTTGAGGCACATAAGGTTGTTGCGGGTTAAACAGGAAGATCTGAGTTTTGGTACATATAGCCCACCTCAGCTCTTTGACGTCACATCACTGCGGTGGCGCTGCTGTCGGCACTGCGCATGCGCAGCGCCTCGCTTCTTCCGGATCTAGTTCTTGCACACGCGTTCTGTGGGCAAACGAGGGCTTGTCTGGTAAACACTGTGTTCGTGTATACGGTAAATAAAATGAGCGCGATTTACTGCCTCAAGATATTCAAGTAATGTCAAAGTAATTTCATTACTTTTGGAAAGTAATTGTAATGTAATCTCATTACCTTTAGCGTGCGGTAATTTATAATGTAATTTAATTACGATTTCTGCAGTTTTCATAAAAGTAATTAGTAATGTAATTTAATTACTTTTTGAAAGTAATTTTGCGGTCTCTGACATATAACTGCCATTAGAGGAATCAAGCTTTATAATCGTGCATACGTCAATTCATCGTTTATAGTTAAATCGAAGAGCGCGAATAACTGATCCCTCAGCATTTCGCAGCGGAGCGGAACCGTGAGCATGAAACTTAAATCATACAGGGCACACCAAACCGTCACTCTATGCTGCAGCAGACGACGCGCGGGACGAAAGGCGCAAGCCTCGACCGCAGCTCCGTTTGTTCTTGCGACCGCCACGTGCGCCACTTCCGTTCATAGCCTGGAATAGGGAGCTGCAAAACCAAATCGGTTCTAGTAACGTTGATTCAGTCTCCCAATCCAAACTCGCAGAGCACCTCGGCTGCATTACCGTTTTTAGCACTAATTTTGTCAACCATAGAAACGAAGCCGTAGGAAACAGCGAAATTCCGGAATAGTGCCTGCAGTGCTATGCACACTGGGCTAAGATGGCCGTCTTCGCAACTCGCTAGTCAAATATCTAAATCCGAAACCACTTGGCAACGCAACGATTTTTGGCGACTTTGCGTCTCAGACAGGCAGGTTTTTCTGCCGTGTGGCTCCGCGTCTTCTCTACTACTACGCTCGGTTCTGATTCCTGTTACCGAGTGACAACCGAAGATCGCCGTGGTTTTGTGTATCCGCGCGTCCCTAACATTTCCGTGGCAGTGTCGTGCGTTTTTAACGAAGATAGAATCGTCGCCGATGTGATCATGTGTTTCCCGTATCACTCTAAATAAAAATAATAATAAAAGGGTGTAGTGTTGCATTCTCAGTTCGACGTATACAACACACTGACGCCAAACTGGCGGCCCAATTTTCACGAGGGACTTGGTAACAGTGCGATATAACTTACTAAGTAGCTAAGCTACGTATAAAAAACTACAGAAAACAAAAACACTGAGGTTTTGCAGCATGACTAAAAAACAGATTTTTTTTTGTAGTTAGTAACACGTACATTAGGTATTTTAATAAATTGTACCAATCGTTTATCAAGTCGCTCGTGAACGTTGCAACCGTCGGTTCGACGTCAGTGCGTTGTACGTCGAACCGAAGGCTTGGGGTGTATTATATGGGACAAAAAGTGTGAGACTATGCCCTTTTTTGTTTTTTCTTCTGAGAGTGTACCAGAGGTGTGGCGACGTGAACCGTCGCAGGTTGGCATTCTGCTTTACATTGAAGAGTTTAAGAAGACAGCTTGAGGGTAGTCAAGTTGGAATGCTAGTCTGAGCCGTACCTCCGATCGTACGGTCCAATGCAGCTGTTGTCTGCTATGTCCCATTGTGCCCTCCACGAGAACGATTGCGCTCTCAGAAAAGGGCTGAAAAGGCTTGAAATATGACGGAAAGAACAGAGCGCGACACTGTTAGCGCGAACACGCGATCGCCGGTTTTTCCAGTTTTTCTCTTTGAAACCAAAGGACGTCATCAAAGTTTTTATTGCTACGGAAAGAGCTCATTTAGTTCTATAATGTAAGGGATGAAATTTCGTGGTCGCTAATACTATTTAGAAGTAAAATGTGAAAATGCGCCGATGTCGTGTTCGTGCTAACAGTGTCACGATGTGTACGTATATTTATAGTTCGATGCATTTGCATCAAACAAATTGAAACAGAAAGGCCGATATGGTGCTACGTAAAATTCTTTTCTGTTATAGCCGGATAGTTTTAGTGGACAATTGATTCGTGGCTGAGAAGCTTAGTGGCTTGGTTTCGAACTCGCCACAGCGTAGTTAGCCGCGAATTGCGGTCCAAAAGAGATTTCTCTGCGAGTGAAGCATCGCTTCCAGCTGTGTGAATACCCGATTCACATAGGTTAATTCAAGACGTCCGTTGCAGGCACACACAAACAGCGCAAAAACAAAAACAAATGCTCGATAGAAAAACACGTCCCTCGCATCATCTTACAACGAACTTTGCGGGGAAGCGAACACATGGCTGCTAGGAACGGCAGCTGAGCGGGTTATTTTATCGGCTGTCGGAAATAATGACGCCATGAATGTTAACTTTTTACGATTCCTCTTTGAGCCGTTGCAAATAACTCCTGATTGACGACATTCAGGTTGACATTCCGATTTGCATTAAAGAGTTTAAGACCGCTTGAGGAATTACGATGCAGTCGATCGACCTGCGCACAGTCATGTTCTAACGCTGGTCTGAACCGTAGCTCCTATCGTACAGTGGCCAATGTTACTGTCGTCTGCGATGTCCTGTTGTCTCGTCCCCGAGGGCAGACATGTACAAGTACGTCAAATCTAATTTGAGTAGAGTAGGAATTACTCAAATAGAATGTAATTGACAAAATTACTAATTACCGTAAAAAAGTAGCGAATCACTTTTGAAGTTACTTTTGGAGTTACTTTTATGTTTTTTATGGTAAAAAGAAAATATAGAGGTTTTGATCCGCTAGCGAAATTGTGCTAGCGAAGTATGAATCAGCTTGTTTTTTTCACGAAAATGCTTCAATAGCTGGTTCTGCTTCTGCGTGCCTAATTGTTTTGTACTTTCTTGCTTGTTTTGTCAATGATGTACTGCGAATGTGTCATTACTACTTTGAGGTTTAGCACTGTCTGAGCTTGATTTTTTAGACAGTGTTTGCTTATTTACAGTGTTGCGTTAAGTACATCTAAAAAGTACTTGATATAAAGTACAAAGTAAATGAGAGGTTATGTGCTTGAAGTAAAGTAGTAGGTACACCGGGTGCAATGTACTTGAAGTAACGTACGTAAATACAAAATATTTCAAGCTTAAATACAAGCACTTTTAACATAATCTTTCATGATGCCCTTTCATTCCCTATAAAGTGTTTTTTTTTTAACTGGTATGCATTGCTCCAGGGGTGATCGGAGGTGCATCAGTTTTTTTACGGAAATGGCAGCAAATATTGTATAAGGTCAAGTCACCGCAGAGTAGTTGTTTTACTCTCGCTGACGAGCTATTTGACACAATCAATTTATAAGACATTTATTTCCTTCGGTCTTACAGCCGCCATTACTTCACTCGGAGAAATGACCAGATGACGTCTCGAAAGAGCGCGTTCTCACATGACGTTACCGCCATTTTTTTGTTTTCGAATTCGGGGAATGTACATTAAATTCAGGAGTTTTACTTTCCTCGGAAAATACAAGTACATGTTCAGAGAATTTACTTCAAGTAAAGTACAATTTTTTTAAGCAGTAGTACTTTAAGTACCATGTGCATAGAGTACTTCCCAACACTGCTTGTTTATTATTTTTCATATAAAAACGTTGGGGGAATTACTACAGGTTTCTCGAACGATCTTCGAATCTTTGAAGATCTGTATATTCTGAGTTTCGGGAGGAAAGACAACGCAAAAAGGTTATCCTCGCGTTGCATTTTAGCACGCGATTCTTCGAGTACAGCACAAACTACGGAAGCACCAGATGAGTTTCAGAGCAGCTGCTGCATTTTGTTGCCTCCGTTGAGTGAGGATGCAGTGTGTGCACCTCCTGTAGGGGGCAAGAGTTTCTACGTTGGGGAGAAGCGGGTACCAGCCCTTTCTTCAAATTGGTCAAGTCTCCTTGAGCTTCGGGACACAGAGAAACACCAGTCTTCGGGGCTAATCCAGCAGTTACTCGGCCTCTCTCTCGTCGTGTCTGTTCGCTCCCCGCGCCCCTCGTAGCTGTGTTGTTGCGGTGGGGGGGGGGGGGGGGGTGGAGCTTGTGAATATTTTGGGGGGTTTCGGACTCTCCAAACTATTTTCTCCCCCCCCCTTTCCCACGCCGCATTCTTTTCCCTCTTTGCAAATATTAGCTGATCTTCCAACATCTTATCTCTTTTGTGCAGGAATGTTTTGCTGATAGGCAAAACAACCACTAAAATTCGAAAGTAATTTGTAACTTGAGTAGAAGTGGTTCCAAAAAAGCAATTAAAGTAAACTACTAATTACCGAAATAAAAATGTAATTGAAAGTTACTAAACTACTCAGAAAAGTAGTTAAACTACAGTAACTTGAGTAGAGTAGTTGAACTACGTACAAATCTGCCCGAGAGTGATTGCGCTCTGTGGAAAGGACTGAACAGTATGGAAATATGACAGAAAGTACGTATATTTACCGTTTGGAATTTTAGCATTAAAAAAGAATGGTAGGTAAAATCGAAAAAGAAAAATGCTACCCTTTATTTTTCTGCTTAAATATACTACGGTTCCTGGAGAAACTGCCCTCCAAGTGGCGCGCTGGGATGAGTGCTAGAAGTTTTCGGGCTCGCCAAGGTGTAGCTCCGTACACTTAACACCAGCCGCAAGTCGCGGCTTTGACTGCATTCAAGTTAATCAAAAAGCAATTTCTCTGCCCGTGAAGCTTTAATTCCACCTCAATGAATACCCCCTCTACACAGATTAATTCAAGACGTCGACAATTGCAGCCGCACGCGATAGAAATAGATAGAAACAATAGAATTACTCTCTAGGACGTGCCGTGCGGGGAAGCAAAAACATGGCTTGGAACCGCATTGGAGTGGCTTGATTTATTGAGTTTCAAATAATTACTGCATGAGTGCTTACTCTTTTACTAAGAAAGTCATCCCTAAGTCGTTCAAAATACTCTCAGAGGCGTGACATTGCTGAGAAAAATCGATATGCCGGGAATATTTTTTATTGCTTATTCGGTAACAGAGAAAATCCGGACCTTCAAAACGGCCAGTATAAAAAAGGTGGAAACGCAGCGCACAGTTGTAGTGATAGTGTTGGTGTGCTATTGTATTGATGTTTGTATGTGCCGTGTATGTGCATGCGTTCAATGTTTATGTTCAGCTGATGCTAGTGGTATGCGTATTGGATCTACGTGCGTGTATTATATTCGCGACTCCAATTCACTATAGGTGGCGCCACTCGTTTTCCAAGATGGCCGGTTTAGTGAGGGTCGGAGGTGCGTGCCGCTGCTGAGCCTGTCCAGTTTGCTGGCCCCAGTGAGCGACACAAATGATTTCTGTAATACTAGGAGCTAGGTAATTATAAGCGCAGGTCACCTCTTTATCCTGAAAATAAAAACGGTATTTAGCGTAATATTTAGGCAGAGGAGGTACGTTTTAATTCCGGAGCAAAACCGAAACTTACCTTTATTTTGGATTTAATTTCTCGGTATCGGTCTTAATTCTTGGATTCTTCATAACTCAAGTGTATCTCACACCGTAATTATTTAGTTAAAGAAGTTGTTCGCGGAAACGTTCGTCCCTTTAAAGACAGGGTCTTTCATACACCTTAGAGGTATAACGTATAATGCTGTAGTTGTTGAAAAATTCAGTATGGATATTTGTGCGTTCTTGCTACCTTTTCTGGCTCACATAATTGTCATATGAAACAATGAACTGCGGGCCTTTCAATGGCTTTTGGTATTTACGAAGATTAATTGCTTTAATATCTTTCCCAGAAGAAGAATGACAGAATAAATCCAGTTTATACTGATATGTTCACAAAACACATAAATTAAGAAACGCTGTTCTCACTCAAAAATTCAAAGACGGAATCCGGAGTGAGGCAGCTAAGTTTGCGTGTTTTTAAAGCAACGCGTGACGCATGAGTTTATATTGCATCCAGCGTTAGACTGTTGGGCTTTCTTGATAACGATGTCAGAGGTCTTCACTGTGATAAAGAAACAAAATCACACCTTTCAGAAAGAAACGGTAATGGTTAAATGGCGTCTTTTGTGATCGTAGCGCTAACTGGGGGCCATACATTGCCACAATTTGTATTAATACTAATATAAATATTAATATTAAGATATTTTAATACTTCATTTTCAAGCTGAAAATAATTGATTGCTTATATGATCTAATTTCAAACACGCGAAGAAGTACGACAATCTAAAGTGTACAAATTATCATCATTGGTGCCAATTGCAGCATTTTTAATTACCAAGTTATAAAATAAATGAAGTCTAAAATCAATGACAAAACCCTAGGTAATTTGAGAAATTCATGTAGAATTAGATTACTGAGGATGCTATTAAAGTAGCGACTTTTGACACAAGGCAAAACTTCGCAAAGTCGCGCAATATCCTTCCAGACCGAATTCCCCCCCCCCCCCCCCAAGAAAAAAAGGATTATTTTTTTATTTATTACTCTTATTTTAACATTCATTTCCTTTCGTATTTGCTCGCCGTCGTTTTGCTATCCTCAGCCTTTCCAGTTCGAAGGAACGCCTACATGCTATGCGCATCTGCTCACTGCAGCACTTTCGTTGGTGTTGGAAAACGGTGAAACAGTAGTGAGTTCTAGTTGTGCATATATACGAGCGAACGCAAGCGCTGTGTGTTTGCGTTACTGCATGTTTCACGCTGCGCGTGCGCGGAACCCGAAATTTCGGTCTTGGGTCGGAGCATGGCAACGATCGCGCACGCGAAACGTGGAGCAAGCCACCCAACGCAAACGCACAGCGCTTGCGCTTGCTTCTATGCGCAATACTCAAATCTCCAATGAAGTGTACAATCCCATACCGGCTGCAGCACTACGTTGGGACAGTGCAGAGTGTTGTTTGCATTCGGAAACGACATTTAGCGAGCCATGATCCCGAGCAGTTCCTGCCGTGCCCGCTGAGCAGGAGAATCGGGGACCTCACTAGAGCGCTTCCGTTCTGCCGCGGGAGGGCGAGCGGCGAGCTGGAGACGCGAATAGGTTCCAGTAGGTCCTGAAGCGCAATGGTGGCGTGAGCAAATAAAAACATAATTTGTAGAACATGAATTGGGTGGAGCCTAGCGCCACCTAGCCTAGCTACTTGCAATTACTCCGCTTAACCCTGCCATCTGGTAACAAGCAATTTAACCTTCTTGCACGCCTCGCGATAATTTGTGATTACCGTGCACCAGCTGCTTTGAATTTGCACTTTCGAGAGCGGCTTTTGCTTTCGCGAATGGTTTACCACTTATCTCTGATGTGCGGTTGACGAAGAAATTTGTGGCTCGAGAAATAGCAAAGGTAAGATGCAAAGTGCTCTAAGTAACTGGGTATCGGTGGTCTCCGTTTAACATCACAGTGCCGACGACGAGAAGACTGAAGAACTGCTTTCGAAACGCAAATTCCTTTACCTGCGGGGAAGCAGCTGGATTTGGAAATAAATACAGTTCGCAGAAAGCTCGTGTTGCGCTTTTATTTGCTGCTCCTCTCACGCCGTACAATAGCCGTTTAAGCCTTATTGAGCTCGATTTGCTCGATTGCCAGAATGAGATGCAGGCGACGGAGGAACTTTTGCTACCCTGCTTTCAGGACGAAAGATTCTTTCTCTTTAAAGGAACATTGGTCACAAGGGCGTTCCTTCCTTTATGGAGGACTATACAGGGTGAAACAAGGAGACGGCAGGCTTTTAAATCGACCGGAAAATTCGGTTTCTTAACCTATCGCGCTACGACTTTGTGCAGCGTTGCCCACAGATGGTGCATTTTTCGTAAAATTTGCAAAGAACGAACTTACCTGAGAAAAAGTAAAGAAAGAAAAGGCTTAGCTCCTATGGAAACGCAGCGACGCCACCGGTCTGCAAACAACACGGCGCTGTTTCGCACGGGAGACAAGAGATGGCGCAAGCGGTCGCGACGCCAACTGCCGCCAACGAACGAGCAGACGACGCCGAGAGCCATCGTGTTTAGCAGACAAGGAACTGCAGTTCCTTGTTGTTACCGCGCCTGTTTTTGTTTCTGCGACTGTCGCCGCCTGCGGAACGCGAGCCGCTTTTGAGTCGAAAGGATCGTCTGCTAAAGTGCCGGCTCTCGGCGCCGTATGCTCGTTCGTTGGCGGCGTTCGTTGCGCCATCTCTTGTCTCCCGTGCGAAACGGCGCCGTGTTGTTTGCAGACCGGTGGCGTCGCTGCGTTTCCATAGGAGCTAAGCCTTTTTCTTCTTTACTTTTTCCTCAGGTAAATTCGTTCTTTGCAAATTTTACGAAAAAAATGCACCATCTGTGGGCAACGCTGCACAAAATCGTAGCGCGATAGGTTAAGAAACCGAATTTTCCGGTCGATTTAAAGAGCCTGCCGTCTCCTTGTTTCACCCGGTAGATACCCTTCTTTCTAAGAGTGTGAGTGAGCGCGAGTCAAACCGGTGAGTTCTCGATCCGCGGTTTTCGGGTAAGAAGAAAACGAATTTCGAGCCGAAAATTGTGTTCCGGGTAGCTGGGCTCTCATGTCAGGCATGTACAAATAAAAACCTCTGCGAGCATAAATACCCTGTCAGTGTCCGTCTAATAGTGTGGAACTCAGCGCGTGCTTTCTGCTTCGCCAACCCCAGCTTGTGGATGGTAAATATTGGCGGCGTATGATCGGCTCCAGGTCATGTGGCCCCTGTTCCGGCTGGGGGTTGAAGGGGTGAACGCCGATAATTTCGCTACAATCTTTCCGCTATTACCGCTGTGATAAAAAAAATACTAACGCGTGTTTTTTTAGGTTATGGATATCAAGGAATAATTACAAGGCGTACTTACTGAAAGAACAAAAATTTTGCATCGTTCCCTTAAAGTCGGGGTCACACTGCTTATACATAATGCAAAAGACAGCTGGATATGCAGATTCGAACGCGAATCACCGTTTAATCCGTGCTTCGAATGCCGCATGGCAATGAGTTCATACGAGAAAACTTGGCGAGCGGCATTCGAACCGCGGATATTGCGGTGACTCGTGTTTGCAGACTGTCTTTTGTATAACGTATGAGCAGTGTGACCCCGGGTTAAGAAAACAAAATTCGCGCTGATTCGCTTCAGTTTTCTATCACATGCGGCGCTAGTCGCCGTGCCTTTCCAGTGTCGACAATGCGCACAGGCATTTTGAATGTTCCGCTACTGCTCCACACCAATGTCAAAGTCTTTATGGTGTTTTGGGGCACGCAATCAGACTTGAACGTAGTTCAACTACTCTACTCGAACTACTGTAGTTCAACTACTTTTTCGAGTAACTTGGTAACATCCCATTACAATTTTATTTGGGTAATTAGCAGACTTGGACGTAGTTCAACTACTCTACTCAAACTACTGTAGTTTAACTACTTTTCCGAGTAACTTGGTAACTTTCAATTACAACTTTATTTGGTTAATCAGTAGTTTAATTTAACTACATTTTACAGGTAAATTCTTCTCAAATTACTAACTACTTTCGAAATCTAGTGCTAATTTTGCTCATCACAAAAGTATGAGCGCGTAAATAAATTAGACGCCGGCAGATGAAGTGGCATTGCCGAACAAGGGGCCGCCTCACATTCCGTTCCCATGCACTTATACTCGGCAACCGTACAAACTGCATCACAGGCGTCCTTGGGCCAAGGTGGCGACGAGCAGCCAAAACATAACACCGGCGCGCACGAACAGAGGAAGAGATATTTACCACGCCTTGGTCAAGTATTGACCTAATCCGGTAATGCACGTAGGCGCCGCGCCTCCAGCTGCAAGCGTGAAAGAAGGGGACACTACGAGGGTTGTTGTTGTTTTCATGTTGTCTGCCTTTAGTGAGTCCTGCCTCAAACGGTTTGGGGGTTCCACGGGAGATCCCACTGGAATGACCTCGCAGCTGGGCGCGAGACTTGAACCCTTGATGGTCAGGTGCACTCGCTCAGCGTACTCTGCGAACGTCGTCGGAATAAAGAAAGGCCAGTCAAAACAATCTCAATTTGCCGAAGAAAAAGAGAAAAAGGAGAAACGAGTCATAGTACAGGCTAGCTGGTGGAAGTCAACCATTTCGTCGTTTACCCTGAGACTGGGGGTTTTTAGAAGAGCAAAAGTGACAGAAAAACAGACAGGTCTCAAACTCAGCTACTAGTTTATTTCAACAACCTCCTCTTATATAGTCCGTTCTCGTCGTCACCAACCAATCACAAACGACCTTGTCCTCTGCACCGAGACTTTACAAGTTCCACACTATCACAAAAGAAGCGGCCACTTCCAACGTTTCCAAGTGAAATGTTCTATCAGACGATATGGCACACAAAGACTTCAATCAACGCCTTTGTGTCCTCACAATACACAGGACAACAGCCCACACCCACATCCCACTCAACACAGGTCACCTCCAAAATAACCCCACAAACAATACACACCAGACGGACACTTCCAACGTTTCCAAGTGAAATGTTCTAGCAGACGATATGGCACACAAAGACTTCAAACAACGCCTTTGTGTCTTCATAATACACAGGACCACAGCCCACACCCACATCCCACTCAAAACAGGTCACCTCCAAAATAACCCCCACAAACAATACAAAAAAAAAAACCTCTTAAAACTGTAAAAATTGCCTGCAGCGGTTCCCTATTTGCATGGAAGGTTGACTAATGCAATTTCCCAACGATCTAATCCTAATTGTTTCTCTTACCACCCTTTTAACATCGTTGCTCTCCTTAACAACTACATCCGTTCCAGACCAATCCGTTGTGCAGTTTCTACACTCCTCCAGATGCTTAGCCAACTCCGAATTTGCTGCATTATTTTTTACATTCCTTTTATGCTCTGTTAAACGTTCGTTCAAACACCGAGAGGTTTGGCCCACATACTTAAAACCACACGCCAAAGGAATCTCATACACCACGCCTACGCTACACGGCACCGACTTTTCCCTATGCGCCTTCTGACAGCCCCTCTGAACCGTTTCAAAAGGTGTCAATCTATCTAACCTAAAATCCGTGCTGAACACGACATCCACGCCATATTTTTTCGCACATGCTCTAAGATTGTGGGACACCTCGTGACAATACGGAACCACAGCGTACCTATTCCTGATTTCTTGCGTCGCCCTCTTTTTCTCCCTGCACTGTAGGGCAATCTGCCTTTTGATGTACACTTCCCCATATCCTGCCATTACCAGTCTGTCCCACTGGTTTTTTAGTGCCTCCGGTCCGAAATGCATGCATGATCTCACCAAAGCATTACTAATCAACGATCTGACTACCCCGGCTTTTACATTTTTCGAGTGACAGCTACTCTTTGACAAAACCGGTTTTGGGTTTACCTTCCCATACTCCCAACAAAGACCTCGTTCCAAATGTAAACGCAGGTCGAGAAACTGCAGGACCTCGCCCCTTGGCCTCTCTACCGTGAATCTCAACTCTGGCGCCGCTGACCTTATTACTTGTTCTAAAACTTGGTCCAACCCTTCCTGAACAGAGCAAACTAAGATATCATCCACAAATCTTTTCACAAAACACTTCGGAGACAACTCTTCTATCCTGTCATACACTTGCTGGTCCACCGTGTTTAAGTAAATTTCCGCTAACAAAGGCGCTACAGACGAACCTATACAGACTCCCTCTTTTTGCACAAATTTGCGACCTTCGTATTCCAATACCGTCGACTTTAAATAAAGGTCTAGCACCGAAAGAAAACTATCCACCGCTAATCCTGTTCCTGATTGAAACTTAATAAGGTTCCCTTCCAAGGCAATCCTCACTCTATTCATTAGTCTGCTTTTCTCTAAAGAGTAATAAAGGTCCTTGATGTCCATGGATAATATCGCGCACTTCCTTCCGTGAAACTTTTCCATTACCTCAATCAACTCACTAGAGTTCTTTAAGGCAATTGACTTTTCCAAGTTAGCTAACTTCAAACCCCGCTGTAAGAAGCATGAAACCACCTTCTGCCACGTCCCATTTTCATTAACAACGGTACGCAGGGGCATTTCAATCTTGTGATCCTTCAAAAAGAATTTTAGGTTGAGCGTTGAACGCAACGGTTTCAAAACGCTTTTCGCTACCTCTTCCATGCTTTCCTCCAGAAAAACCTCGCAAATGCTCTTCCTCAGCTTCCCAATATTTCCCTTCCATTCATTAAACAATGACCCCAACGCTTCCTCCGACTTCTTCTGAAAGGCCTGTACAGGCAAAACTGCAAACCTTCCTGTTTTATCTGTCTGCAACAGTTTTAACGAACTCCTTTCTAACTCTTGTTTCACCGCTCTCACATCCTTGAAATTCCTCCTATCAATGGGATACGCGTTTCCCATCAATTTTTCCATGCGTCCTACCGCATCTTCGACAAACGCAAGTTTCTCCTCACTATCCACAACCCTTGACGATTGACTAGTATGTCAGAAAACACGTCGACTCGTAGAACGGCATTAACGTTTACAATCAGGAACAGGACTTAGCGGTGGATAGAATTCTTCGGTGCTAGACCTTTATTTAAAGTCGACTGCATTGTAATACGAGGTCTAATTGTACAAAGAGGAGTCTGTATAGGTTCGTCTGTAGCGCTCTGTTAGCGAAATTTACTTAAACACGGTGGACCAGCAAGTGTACGACAGGATAGAAGAATTGTCTCCGAAGTGCTTTGTGAAAAGATTTGTGGATGATATCTTAGTTTGCTCTGTTCAGGAAGGGTTGGACAAGTTTTAGAACAAGTAATAAGGTCAGCGGCGCCAGAGTTGAGATTCACGGTAGAGAGGCCATGGGGCGAGGTCCTGCAGTTTCTCGACCTGCGTTTACATTTGGAACGAGGTCTTTGTTGGGAGTATGGGAAGGTAAACCCAAAACCGGTTTTGTCAAAGAGTAGCTGTCACTCGAAAAATGTAAAAGCCGGGGTAGTCAGATCGTTGATTAGTAATGCTTTGGTGAGATCATGCATGCATTTCGGACCGGAGGCACTAAAAAACCAGTGGGACAGACTGGTAATGGCAGGATATGGGGAAGTGTACATCAAAAGGCAGATTGCCCTACAGTGCAGGGAGAAAAAGAGGGCGACGCAAGAAATCAGGAATAGGTACGCTGTGGTTCCGTATTGTCACGAGGTGTCCCACAATCTTAGAGCATGTGCGAAAAAATATGGCGTGGATGTCGTGTTCAGCACGGATTTTAGGTTAGATAGATTGACACCTTTTGAAACGGTTCAGAGGGGCTGTCAGAAGGCGCATAGGGAAAAGTCGGTGCCGTGTAGCGTAGGCGTGGTGTATGAGATTCCTTTGGCGTGTGGTTTTAAGTATGTGGGCCAAACCTCTCGGTGTTTGAACGAACGTTTAACAGAGCATAAAAGGAATGTAAAAAATAATGCAGCAAATTCGGAGTTGGCTAAGCATCTGGAGGAGTGTAGAAACTGCACAACGGATTGGTCTGGAACGGATGTAGTTGTTAAGGAGAGCAACGATGTTAAAAGGGTGGTAAGAGAAACAATTAGGATTAGATCGTTGGGAAATTGCATTAGTCAACCTTCCATGCAAATAGGGAACCGCTGCAGGCAATTTTTACAGTTTTAAGAGGTTTTTTTTTTGTATTGTTTGTGGGGGTTATTTTGGAGGTGACCTGTTTTGAGTGGGATGTGGGTGTGGGCTGTGGTCCTGTGTATTATGAAGACACAAAGGCGTTGTTTGAAGTCTTTGTGTGCCATATCGTCTGCTAGAACATTTCACTTGGAAACGTTGGAAGTGTCCGTCTGGTGTGTATTGTTTGTGGGGTTATTTTGGAGGTGACCTGTGTTGAGTGGGATGTGGGTGTGGGCTGTTGTCCTGTGTATTGTGAGGACACAAAGGCGTTGATTGAAGTCTTTGTGTGCCATATCGTCTGATAGAACATTTCACTTGGAAACGTTGGAAGTGGCCGCTTCTTTTGTGATAGTGTGGAACTTGTAAAGTCTCGGTGCAGAGGACAAGGTCGTTTGTGATTGGTTGGTGACGACGAGAACGGACTATATAAGAGGAGGTTGTTGAAATAAACTAGTAGCTGAGTTTGAGACCTGTCTGTTTTTCTGTCACTTTTGCTCTTCTAAAAACCCCCAGTCTCAGGGTAAACGACGAAATGGTTAAAAAAGGAGAGTTCGTTATAAAAGACCGTCTAGCCGAAGCAAACCTTACATGTTTCGTCATAGACACCTAAGATGCCGACACCCGCTTAACGGACTCTGCACAGCCTGTTTCTCAAATTCAACGCTGCCGTTCCATCCAGCGCGTCGGTGGAACGTCTTTTTAGCTTGGCTGGGGACGTCTTTGGGAGGAAAAGTGGAAAACTATCCTTTCAAGAACTTTGAAAGTCAATTGCTTCTGCAAACGAATAAACTATTTTGGTGAAAACGCAAGTCATAAAATTACTGCATTTATTTTAGGCTCGCAGGGCTTTTCACTGATCAAAACTGCTGTTCATTTTGCTACCACAAAAATATAAAAAGTAATTTCGAAAGTAGCTTCAAAGTAACTCCCTACTTTCTACAGTAGTTAGTAGTTTACTCAATTACTATTACCAAATGCGTAATTTCTACCCTACTCCAATTACTTTTGGCATCGATACTCAGTAACTTAACTTAACTACCTTTTTTGAGTAATTTGTACATGTCTGCACGCAATAAACATCAACATCAACATCAACATCAAGGCTAACCGCGGCTTTTTCCTCTGTCATCCCCGGCATTTGAAATGTGCGTGCCGCATTGTCAACTTCGCGATTAGCACCGAATGTAATGGAAGATTGAAGCAAATAGGCGCGAATTTACTTACCGAATGGGCCGCCCACTTCGCACCATCACTACTCTTGGAAAGGGTCACAGGCTGCGCGAGAGCTTCCGCTGACGACCGCTAAGTGACGCGACGAGAGAGAAAGGCTGTCGCTCCGTCGTTCGCCTTTCTTTAGTTCGGGTTTGTACATGACTTAATCCGTAGGGATTAAGCATTTATCTGCTCAACACAGTTATGCTCCTAACTTGATCGGGGTTTCGCTCGTTCTTCTGACATCTGTGGTTTTCAGAGTTACAAACTCGTACTTGTCCTTTGTTTTTCCTTTACGCCCTTGCGTCTTCCGTCTGGTGCTTAAATATCCTTATGTTCAGGGTAATGACATTTTTTCTTGTAGTGCCCGATGGCGACAGCACGCTCTCGCCTGGACAACTCAAGGATATAGCCGGAAACAAAATCCCGCCGTTGAACAGCCAACAACACCAAGAGCTTGTGCCGGGAGGCACCTTTTCACGCGCTTCAGTACAAAAAACAATAATGGGCGTTTGGAACAAAGTGGTCAGATGTCATCACCCTAAGGAAAGAGCCCATGAAAACTCCTATAGTCTGTCCTATATGGCTGCACCCAGCCTGAGCTCACGCTTTCCTTCGGCCCACCTCCCGGCTCGTGCGAGATCACATCCGGATACAGAAAATTAGTCTGACCGTTCAGCCTCTTTTGCCTTCCAAGATTTCCGATACGGCAAGAATTATTACCTGGTATAAGTGCAACGCTGAAATTTCTTCTCTTTTCTTCGAGGAACGCAAACTTTTTGCATCCCGTGTTTACCGATATCCAGGCGGCGATATCTTCTCGCATGTTCCTTCGTTCAACGTTCTGCCTGTAAACATTAGAACGAAACGTGCCCCCGCCCTCTTCTTCGTGTTTTCGACATACGTGACGAGGTAGTTAGTATGGTTTTCTACATGCCGCGTATGCATACATCAGTAAATCTCCGCGATATTCGCCGAGGATATGTTTTAATTTATTTAGCTAGGATAAATAATGGCTCTTATCGCTGTGCTGCTTTTTTTACGTCTTTTTACTAGGACTTAAGTTATTTCTTGCTTCTGAAAGATGCCAGCTGACCGTACCATACGGAAATACATGAGGAGAGAGAGAGAGAGAGACTAGCTCAGCTACAGGAAGTTACAACATTAAGCTTTTTACTACGGCTTAAGTTATTAGAGGGTGCTTGCTTCTGAGCTATCGTTGCGATCATAGGTTCGGGTTAACAAAAATGCATAGCAAACTCTTGGGCAGTTGTGTTGTACGTCAAACGTTTCGGTATCCCGCTACTTCGGTGATGCTTGCTTGGCTCGTTCGGCTTTTACGTTGCGGGTTGTTGTGCGTTGATTTTCATCGTCGTTTCTGTCGAATTTAACGTTGTTGCTTGCGGTCGCCTCTTCGGCTGTTGGTTGCGATCGTTTAGCAGCCCGCCTGGCCTGTAGAGCGAGTCGTCTTCGTTCAGCCCTATTCTTCTGGGTCTGGCGCCTACGCTCTCGACGCTCTTCATCGGTTAGTTTAGCTGTTAACTGAACGCGTGGCCTGCACACTTTATAAAAGCTCCTGGAATGAAAAAAAGAAAACAATCGTGGTTAAATATAAATAAACCAATCAGCATGGGGCTTGGGTGTGACGTCATACGTTACGTCATACCTGGTTCAGCCAATGAGCACCGATATCATCGGCGGCTTCACAATGTAGTGCGGTACGCGGAACACGGCAATGGTTTCTTAAAAATACTTTTTATCTCTCTTTTTTTTGGTTGTGTGATGCTGGTAAGGAAGCTAATGTGGCCCATTACCGACCCGTTCGAAGGAAATGCGTCCCTAAATCTGATGGCAAATGTGTGGGACAATTCCATCTTTGCCGGGTAGTGCAGACTGCGTGTGGCGCTGAATACTAAGGCGATGCCCAGTGTGCTATCATCAGTGCTTCCACCCATCTTTGGTCGTACATTTTGCGGGCATTTCGGCAATTTTCGTCTCCATGACCGCCTTCCAATGCAGCTACTTACACTACGATCGACGCCCGCCACTTTACACCTCCGATACGGCGGAGGCTGATGCTAAAATCTCCGATGGTAATTCTGCTAAAAAGGCAACAGGCCTACTCATTTTGAAGTCAACTTCACCCTTGCGGTCAACAGCTGCCCTTCCTGTGAGTGGTTGCGTGGCTGAGCGTATTTCATGTCTGTTTGACATTTTAGATTTCATTCATTCGCTGCAAGGTAGGAGGACGGCAATGTTCTTACAAATATCAACCTCACGATTGGCCTTCAAAATTACTTACATTTTATTATCTTGTGTCTCTTTTTTTTTCGGCTTCAACCACAAATTAACTTAACAAAACTGTATTACAGTAAAGGCTTCCTCTAATAATTTTCTAACTGGTTTAAAATTTGCGCCGAAACAAACTTCGTAGTGTCGGCTTGAAGCTGATCTACACCCTAAGAAATAGGGGGTGCACAGGGGTGCTCCTCTTGTCCCATATGTAACTCCGCAAAACTACATATCGTCGTTCTGTTCACTGACGTCCAGCTGGCGATACCAACTTTTACGAGCGGCTTGATAGCTGTTCGATATAACGTACTAAATAGCTAATGTGCGTATCAAAGACTAGAAAAAATAAACACTGAGGTTTTTCAGCAGGACCGAAAAAACCTTGATTGTCTAAAAGTACAGCCTTTATTGAGTACATTAGCTAGTTTAATAAGTTGTATCGCTCGACTATCAAGCCGCTCGTAAAAGTTGGTATCGCCAGCTCGACGTCAGTGGACAGAACGACGAAATTATTTTTGTGGAGTTACATACACCCCCTATTTCGTAGAGTGTAATTGGTTCATTGCTTGTATATGGTACCAGCTGAACGTGAAGGAAGGTGACATGCAGAGAGAGACAGCGAAGTCAGCGGTGTGTTTGCCTTTTTCGTCCATCTCTGTATGTAAGCTTCTTTCATGTTCAGTTGGAATATCACATATAAGACTTCATACAGAACGTGGTAATGCGGAGGGAAAATGTTTTCCGGAAATTCAGATTACTTTGGAAGTTACGTACAAATTAAAATTACAAATTCAAGCAAAATATTTACGCTCGGTTATGCATGTGGCCAAATTTAATGATTGGAGGGCTTGAGCGAAGCGGCTGGTCAATTGGCTGTGGGTCAGGCTCATGGCTGCTGCGCTGAGGACGCACACGCATCGTCAACTTATCATCCTCAGGTTCCGAACGCGATAGGCGCTACCCATAACCTGGGTTGTTTATACTACAGCTTGAGAAAAATCAACGGAGAGCAATGTCGGTCGTGCACTATGCCATAATCTGTTGTGACCCGTTGCACTGAGAAGAGCCCGACCAAACAAAAGTCTAGAGCACGACCTCCTCTATAATGGACGACCAGCTCACTATCTTTGGCCCCACAATTACCTTTGGGGCAGGGACTAGCTGCACCGTGATTGGTGTAAAAAATAATCAAATGATGAGAATAACGAGTGCAAATAAGCATTTTTTCCCTCCCAAATCTCACATAAACATCGGCCAATTTAAAATTCCAAAATATGGCATCCGTCAAAGCTGCATGGCATATGCCTGAGTTGTGCCAAGCAGAGTGTCGAACCGAAAGTTTTATTGGTCCGGATTGGGTTCGGTTTCACGGCTGTTGGTTCAGTTCCGGTAAGCAAAAATAACGGCTCAAACCGGTTCGAACCGGTTTGAACCACTAAATTGATAGTATATTTTCCGCATTGCTTTGGTAATATGCACTATTTCCGCCGTGAAACGAGTAACTATATAGCTTTTTATCGTTCCTACAATCAAATTATTGCAAAAATGCAGACGATCTGGGCAGAAATAAACGACAATCCACTTTTATTTTCAGGTAACATACATAAGAAATCGCGTTATTTAATTTCGACGCAAAAGTAAAGGAAAAGCTAGACTGACATTCAAAACGCCGTGTTCGTATGACCCAACATTCATTTGTTTACCTCAATCAAATCCATTTGACTTGAATCGAAAGGTCGTTACAAAGTGTGTAGGTCGCCTAAGATACCCGTAATTGGTACAACTTTCCGTCGTAGCATTTAAAGTTTGATCGTGGTTGTGCTCTTGAGGAATTAATTACTGTGCATAAAAGTATCGAAAGGCGCACCTCGTCACCGTATATATCGGGAAATATAATTTACGAAATACGTGTGACGATATATACGGTGACGACATAACTGATTTAGAAGTAATAATATCTTCAAAATGTCACTAAAGCTTTACGAGAAGCCCTTTCGGTCTACCTTTTATAAACACAGTGTGCGGCAATCACAGCGCTTGTTTTCCTGACCAACATTGTTTACACTCAGCACCGTGAAGCAGGCTAAGAATCGCGCAGAAAGGAGTGATCGAAATAGTTCATTCTAGTCTATACGCACCTTTGTACATAGATCAAATCTAGACTAAAATAGGGCGTACCCAAGTGAACATTTTCTTATAGAGAATAAACTGGCATTACCTGGCTGTTGATGTTTCGTATTGACAAGATGAAGGTCAATTCAATTTGCAAATAAACATCACCCTTGCTAATGGATGATTGTTTTATTAAATAAAACAAAGTAGTACTTCACGCTCTTCTCAACATGGCAGGTACTTAATTGGTCACTTCCGGTCTGCGTGTATAATCGTCATACTTCCGCCACGCGTACCTGAATACATTGTTTTGTCCAGCCCGTAGACACATAAAACTGCTGTTCATGACATAAAATAAGCAATAACAGACTACTAAGTGTTTTGAGGAGTTATATATCTGACAGGAACACATAGGTATTCAAATGAAAATTAAATTCAAAAACTTGTTTAAGCATCTCTCAAATCACTTCTACTCTTGATTATCGACAATAAAAACGCCGGAAAAGATTTGCAGAGCATCTTTCAGATAATTTAGGGGCGCATTTTACTTATGATGTATATATTTAAGGTGATCGGCTCTTTACTTATGCTGTCAAATGTTCAGTCAGTAATTAAATATATCTGTATTAACATCACTAAATTTGACTGTCTGAGGTTCAGATAATTGCTTGAGACCAACACTGGAGGACGATACTCGCAAATACGCCAGCTCTTGAGACTGCGGAAACGTTATTTTTTGTTCGCTCTTTGGCAGTGTGAAACACCGGGTCGCGGGGTATGCAAAAATGAGCGTGTGGCCCCATGACAGATCTGAAAGAAAATTAACAAAACACACAGAAAGAGAGAGATAATAAATGGTAGTTTTCAAACGAACCGATTACACAATGCCTTACCAAAAAAAGAAAAAAAAAGAGGTATAAGATAATTTCTCATTACACATAAAAAGAGCCAAGGACAAACGAAGATTCTTATATCCTACCATAAATCAGGGCACATCCGTCAAAGAATCCGAGCTTAGGACGATTCTTGTGGCGATCGAAGACATCCTGAGCATCTCAATGACGGCAAGTAAAGCCATTATTTTTACGGATTCTTAGGAGGCGATAATCACGACCAGACGCAGCAGGCCCAAAGACCGCACGACTAAAAAGATAAAAAATATGTCGACGAAGCTCAGACAAAGGGGCACCGAGTTGTACATAACGTGGCTTCCTGGACACCGACCTCGAAACTTCGCGAACTGCTGTCTCGGGAGGACGCGATCTGCGGTTTTACGTGCATTTATTTTGGGCCCTAAATTTGCAACTCTGTGCTTATCAGTCATGCTCTCTAACATTTTATAAACCTGCCATATATAATCGCGGGACTGTTATATATACTACACAACTTAACAATTTGGGTATCTACTTTTGCTAGTGTGGTGAGCATCGCATTTCACCAGGAATCTGAACTGTTTAGCATGGTTTGCACGTGACGTCATCGCACTATATGCTGGTGGTCATCGCGGTTTCTTTTTGCTGATAAAAATCAAATCCGGTGGTGCAAAATGCACGCTGCAAAAGGCTCGCGTTCAGTGCAAACCACGAATTTGAGAGGGAAATTATTCTTCCTTTGTGGAGC
Organism: Ixodes ricinus; assembly: GCA_037355805.1. Taxonomy (NCBI): domain Eukaryota; kingdom Metazoa; phylum Arthropoda; class Arachnida; order Ixodida; family Ixodidae; genus Ixodes; species Ixodes ricinus. The sequence goes on from JAZHYW010023556.1 coordinate 49,964, forward strand.
TTCGTAAGGAACGGCGCGAGCGTCTGGCACGACGAAAACGCGCTTTCTGGCAACGGTGTTTTTGCAAACAAGGAAGTTCCGGCGCCACGCTTTCTGGTCTGTGCCGAAGATGCGGGGAGAGGAACCTTTACGACGCAGCATGTTTTTTGCCCCCCCCCCTCCCCCTTTTCTTTTTTCGAAGATACTTTTTATTTCTGAGGGACTCCCTCCGCCGTTTGTGGATGTTACTTCGACAATTATATTTCTGTCCAGTTGCTAACAGTAGTCCTTCATTGCTTTTGTATTGCACCCAAAAAATGTGAAGTTTAAACAAAATACAGAGGTGGTGGAAGCTTGAGGAAGAACTTCAGAGTGACACTTATGTAAGACGAAAGCCGGGGTCACACTGCTCATACATCATACAAAGGACAGTCTGCAAACACGAGTCACTGCAATATCCGTGGTTCGAATGCCGCATGCCAAGTTTCTCCTTGAACTCGTTTCCACGTGGTATTCGAAGCACGTATCTCGCGGTGACTCTCGTTCGAATCTGTATGCAGACTGCCTGTTGTATGATGTGTAAGCAGTGTGACCCCGGCTTTAGAGCGACTGCCAACGTACGGCTGTCCCTCTGAGGCCACGAGAATCTTTCCTTCCAGGTATCCCTCAAGTAGACACTTGTAGTTCTCAGTAACTTCGGATTAATAAGTCACATTTAGTTTTTTCGATGCTTCTATTCTCGGGGACAACTTTCTGGGGCAGTTCAACAACAACGATAACATGTTTGAATGCCTTAATGATGTGTATATGTATAATAATTTGTGCAACAAGTTTTGTACGTTCAGTAAATATTGCTAAGAACTAATCCCTGTCGTAAATCCTTTGCAAAAACATTCATTAGTTTTCTTCTACGCACAGTGGCGGACGCAGAAAATATGAACGAAACAAACCGCGTTCCCCTCCGCTACTCGCAATTAGAATAAGCGGCCACGTGATCTGACGCTAATTATATTTTATATACCGTCAGTGTTTATCATAGTCATGCACTGGTGTCGGCAAAGCATAGAGCAGTGGCTCTCAAATAGGGGTGCGCGGACCCTCTGGGTCCGCGAAGGCATTTAGGGGTCCGCGAGAAACCCATGTCTCCTCAGTCAAGCCCGGCAAGAAAAGTTGTATTTTTTCAGTATTGCCGCGCGCGCAGCTTGCCAAGTAGGCAGCGCGCGCGTGGCCTAACGGTTATAGCGCCTGCCTCCCACGCGAAAAACCAGGGTTCGATTCCTGGCCGCGGGGACGCCTTTTTGTTGACATCTAATGTGATGTTCTAGTAAGTTCGAGAACCGCCTTGCTAATTCGAGGTTAGAATGTTCTTCGAACCGAACCTTCTACGCCGAATGTTCCGGAAGCCCACGCGTGTACAAAGGGGCTCCGCCTGGCACGCTGAGTCAGTTTCGTCCCAGCGTTCGATCTTGCTGCTTCGCCGCTTTCGACGCCCGCGAGGCTCTGTTGTTATCTTTCTTTTTCCTTTTATTTATGGGCACAAGTTCGCCCCATTAAACGTTTCAGTTTCCTCAGTTATTCCTTTGTTTTGTCACTTCGTTATTCGTGACAGTATGAGAAGAAACGTTCCAATTTTCGGGTGAATTTTCTCGTGTGTCTGAAAAGAGAGAAGTCTACTTCGAACTAGTCTTGAGTTATATGCATTTATTAAATCAGTAATATAGTTAACCTATACGTTCCTTTCCCGGCACCACGAACGGGGTCCTCTATCATCTCCGCCGATCCACTAGGGGTCCGCGAAACATCAATGGTTGAGAACCATTGGCATAGAGCATGGGCTGAGCTTCAGACATTGTTAGAGTTCGGCTATTCTCATTTTTGACTGAACACGAGCCAGCACCCGAATGTTTGCCGATGACGATTGCCATGAACCCGAGCACTCGACACGGACTCATGACAATTCAGCACGTCACGGTGTCACGTGACACGTGGTGCGATGTCGTGATGTCATGTGACGTCGCAACATCATGTGACGTCGCTGGATTACGTCACGTGTCGTCACCTGGTCACGCGACGTGACATTACTTGACAGCATGTCCTTACACGATGACGTAACTGACCACGTGGCACACGATTAATCGTAGTGCCAATAGCGCCACGAAAACCCACAATTTATCATACATTTCAATTATGTATATGATGACTTGATCAATACATAAACATACAGCGCCTAATTTTTTAGTCTCAATTATTCAGATTCTAATACTAACAAAAAAAATGAAACGTTTACAAATCCTTGCAACGCGAAATTAGAACGCAACTCTTGAAGGGGAAGAGGGGAGGGTGGCGTCAATTTTCCCGCTAAATTTAGCGGGGAAACTTAACCCGCTAAATATAACCGGGAAATTTTTCCGCTAAATTTAGCGGGAAACTTTCTCCGCTAAATATAGCGGAAAAACCTTCCGCGCATCACGCGCGCGGTTTTTCCGTTATATGTGCTAACTGTGAGATCCCATAATGAAACGCGCATGGTTACGCCGCCGCCGACGGCAACGGTGACGCCGCTGAACCCGGAAACGGGTGCCTTAAAAATCCGTTCTAAAAATAAAAAAAGTGAACTGTGTTTACCTGGTTACCGTTATATTTTTTCCGGTTCACTTCCGGCTCAGCTCCAAGATGGCGTCCAAGATTTCGGTTCGGCTGAGTTCCGGTTCGGCTAAAAATAACGGTTCGGTTCGGTTCGGTTCCGGTTTGACAACCTGGCGCCAAGCCACTGCCGCAAATCCATCGGCTGACTTCCACGGACACGACGCATCCTCTGTTTCGCAGCGATCTTTTTCTCATAGACGGGTGCTTACTCTGAGCTATTCTGATCAGTTGCATCACTCGGCAAATAACCCGCGCTTGCAAGTTGGTACCATCGGATCGGTCCACCGACAGAGAAGGGCGTCGTAGTCCAAGTTTTCTGTTTGCGTCGCCATGTTTACGTTTACAATAGCCGGGATTGGGGTTGCAACATCGGCGGCTTGGTAGGTAAGTCAAACAGACATTCACCGTATTTTTGCATCGGCGCTGGAAGTGTCAAGTTTAATGTTAGCGTTATGACGCCATCCCGGTGATAATTGACTCGTGAAATGACGTTTCATCGCCAGATTGTTTTGTAGGCCTGGAGCAAAATCGTCGGTATTTTCTATTTATCGTAGGTATTTGCGACGTTTCGTCGACAGCTTTTGTCGCGACGTGCCCTTACATATCAATTCGGAACTTTGATTCGGTCGCCTTGCGTCACTGTTCCGCCGGTACGCCTTTAGGGACTGTATCAGTGCCGCGTACGACGGCTGTGGGTCTACCCGACCGACGACGCATACAGAAAGGAGGGCCCCTTTCTGCGGGTTCTTTGCAGACTTGCGCCCGTTGCATCAAAAAGTAATTAATTACAGTTACAATTACTTGGCCTAAAAATAAATAAATTACCCTTTCGAATTACTCCCCATAAAAAGTAATCGATTGATTACTTCGTTGCTTTGCGTTACTCCAAAGGAAACACGAAAAAGACATACACTATCTACCGCGTGTTTGAGTGGGAAAATTTTGGCCCAATCAAAATTGAAGCAAAAATAACGAATTCGGTACTATCAATCCAATATTTTAGCTAATGATTTTAGGAGGATGAATCTTTGAAGTTTTAAAGAACTTAAACAGGTGTTCGAGATAAACAAGTCTTGCGCTCTCCAACCGGGACAGAACTAAATCCCATGAACATGCGACGAATGCACCTGGGCGGTGGAGGCACACGCACCATTCGAATTCATTCCCAGTTTGACATCGGCGAGCTTCAAAACACGATTCCCCCGAAGATATGTTCTTTCTATATGTGCTGGATGTTGCCTAAATAGGGGCTGGTTTGCCTACTAAAACTGACTGACTGTGATACCAGGCGGTACTACCGTCTGGGTAAATTTCAAAGACCCCCGCTTGATGAAGGTTGTTGTCGGACCGGATGATCTCCTTGATCTTCTTACTTGATCACCAAACTTATCAAAACCAAAAAGCCACACGGAATATTAATGCACGCTCTTTCAGCTGAACTGATTTTGCCGCTCAGAAATTATTAAAAGAGCACAACTTTCAGTGAACAGCACGCTTCCATGTCTTTCACGCGTTTAGAGGCGGCTTCTCAACTCCAGTGCTCAAGTGAGTCACTGCTTATTCTCAGAAAACTCGGGCTGTTTTCCTAAAATTTCGGTCTAAGTTCCCGCAGGTGCAATCCGCTGACGAGAACCCTAGCATTCTCGTTTCTAAAAATACGGGTTCATCTTCGACGTTCCAAGTCGTTTTGTTGTGCTCCCCGGCCAGCTTATTGCCTGTTGTCGAAAGTTAGTGTTTAATCTGACAGGAGGGTCGATGCTACATTTTGTTTCTGTTCCAATGAACTGCTGCCATTGCGCCCCTCATGATTCTGCCTTACGCATCTGCCAGTGTGAAGTCAAGCGACAGAAATCACATAGCTAGTTGGCCCAGCCAGTATTTACATTTCACAGCGTTGTCAAGGATGAGCAGGGCCCAGGTCTCATTAGAGCTTACTTTGTGTTTGCGGGGTGGGCGTATGTTGGCAGAAACATCGACAAGCAAAAAGCAGAAAGCGATTGTGTTTTATGACACTTTGCTAACATCGGATGGCTATTATGAAGAATAATATAAACATCTTAAGCAATAATATACCTTCTATTCCTTGCTGTTTTAAAAGGCGGTTTGAAACGTCGGTTTGGTATTTTATCTTATTTCTCAACAAGCAACCATGGGCATCTTTCATATATTACGTTAAGTCTCCATGAACATGCGACCAATCCGCTGAAGTGCCGAAGAGATCGTTAAAATCATGCAACATTTCAAACAAAATAAAATAATATAAAAAATAATAAAGGAAGCACACTTCCCCGTCGCTTTGTCCTTCCCTATCTGGTACACGCACACAACAAAAGCAACGTAAAAAGAGAGCGTCCTCACTTCACGATATCTCCGAAAACAAAAATTAAAAGAAATGTAAGCGAAAACACATTGGACTCAACGTTGGCGTGCTGCGAGCAGAATCCTTAAACCGGGAAAAGGAAGAGAGGACGAGCGGTGGGAGGAGTGCGGCAGCGGCGGGATGAGACAGAAACGATAAAGGGATTATGGGGATCGAGCGTCCCTCATTCCTCATTCGGGCGCAGTCTATAAATCATAAAGAGGAGACGGAGATGAAGCAAGACGGCCTGCCATTGAGATATAATTTCGCTGTAATTCGCTCTGGGTTCCCCCCTCTTTGTGCCCTTTCTCTTCCCGCGACTCTCGTTCGCTCCCCTGCTAGATATTCCTTTCTCCGCCCATCGGGAGGAGGGAGAAATCTTATCTCCCGCGGTATCGTATAGTGTAGCGTGTTTCCTATTAAAAGTGAATTTATACTTTTTATGTCTAATCCACATTTGATCTCGCTTTTCCGCGCGCTGAAGAAAAAAACTTCGAAACATTTACTCGCGCTCGGAATGTTTTTTTTCTTTCTAATTTATTTGCGTTGCAGGTTTCCCGTGCTTTTCGACGACACAAAGAAAGCAGAGGAATAACAAAAAAAAAAAAAGAGACAGATATATATAGTAATGCATAGGGGGCAGTGTGTTGTGGTGTAGCGAATCAAGCCTGCACTAAAGCATACAACTAGATTGATGTATTTTCTTTTCGCTTCCACTCGCCCCAGTAAAGTTGCTGACTCGCACCACTCCGCACACGCCAATGAAGAACTGCCTTAAAAATAATCTTTAGGGTCGAAACCCCCTCAACTTTCAGGCCTTTTCTTTATTTTTTTGCATTAAACGTACGATATCAACCGCAAGGTACTGCAGTTGCAACTGCAATAGTACCCTGATAATACAAATTTTCTTCACATTTGTAAAAACAAATAGCCTACATCCTTTTTAATATATATTTAAAGTTTTCCTAATGTTTTAAATAAATTTGTTTCATGAACCCTAACAGACATTTTCTAAGCCAGCATGTAATATAATTGCGGTTTTTGAGGAGTGCTTGAGCTTGTCATTGATATATATTGGTATAAATATAATCGATATCGATTATAGTTATACAAAAAATGGTTCATTTATTCGTACCAGGACCGTGTTGGATCCGTGGTGTCGAACGCAACTCGAAGCGACAACCGGAGCAGAACCGTTAATTTTGCACCGAACCGGAACAACACCGTATCAAGAAATCATGCTTTTAATAGGGACTTTTAGCCAACCGTTACCGTGTACCGCATACCGCACCACTACAGCCTTTGAAGCATGCTTTAGCGTGCACTCCGCGGTCACGGTATCACTCCGCGTGCGCTTAAAGGCATGCTTCAAACGCTCCAGTAATGCGGTAAGCGGAACACGGTAACGGTTTGCTAGAAGTTCCTAACAATAGGGACCTTCAGTAGACCGGTTTCAAAGGCCCGCTACCGTGGGCGCGCGCTTCAGAGCATGCATTCAAGTGGCAGCGCGAGCGCCCGCTACAAATAGCGTGGCCTGAGAACACGATCTACTAAAACCATCTATTGAAACCGAAGCGGAACAAGACCGTATTCTCATGTGGCGGTTACCGGTTCATTTGGGAACGGTTCGACGTAATAAAGTGTGAACCGAGCTTTCTTCCGGTTTTCGACGAGAACCGCGACGAGGGCGTCAGCGGCGCAGTTTTGAGTAAACAAACGGCGGCGACGTGGGGACAGCTCAGTAATAGTGAAACAAACACAAATATATCAGTCTATGTGCAGCACAGCTTGGCATCGGCGAGTCTGCGTGGTGACTTTCATTTCTATACTGTGTTTCTCCTTACGATGGACCCCGAACGACGCTACGAGCCACCGGAGTCAATCCATACCTCGGAGGGTGTCACGTGCTCTTCCGGTCGGGCGGTGCGACGCGGGGAGGGCTATGTCACGTTACAAGCTATGAGCTATTGATTGGCGCGAGTAGCTTGTAACATTCATCGTGGTACATCCTAAGGTGACATCGAGTATATCTGACTATGCCAAGGGGCTGAAACGTTAATCTTTATGTGTGTGTGTGTGTCATGCGTTTGTGTGTTCTTTTCTTTCTTAGCTGCTAAGCAATATTCGTCAAAGAGAGAGAAAGCAAACATAAACATCAAAATTAAAACAAAAAGTCAACAGCTGTCCATGTTTTGTTCGGCAGTGGAAAAATCTGGAAGCGCCAAGAGGCAAAGCCGCGAAGAGCGCGACCGGCACTGTGGCGCAGGTCGCCGGGACGCCCAAAGCACTTGACGCTGCTTAAAGAAAAATTGTATGCGTTTTTCAAAAACAGCATGTCGCCCGTTTCCTATTATCTTCTTTTTTTTAATTACCTTCAGACCTCCCTTCATTGTCTTGCTCCTCTTGAACTCAGTTTTTTCGAGTAAGAAGTTCAGGCACGCGGAGTTGGTACTTTGCGAGTATAGTGCATGCTATACCGTCACATGTGTCACCGTGCGTGCCAGCTGAATGCCTTCACGTGTGACTTTCGTACTGTTTCTGAGCGTCTGTATGACCACCTTTTTTGCATAGAACGTTGTTTGCAATAAAATTTCAAGAGCACAAAACGGAATTTAGTATATATTCTGTGGGATTCCACTTTGGGGCGGAAGGGGGAGGGGGGGGGAACCACGCAGAGACAGAGAAGGTTCCGTGGGTCCGTATAATGGCATGTTTAATGACGAATACGCCCGCACGTTTGCCCGAAGGCCAATAAAGTCCAAGATAATGGCGCTGCCTATATTGACAGTATTCCCATTCTGATTCCGCGGTGCGTCTATTGGCAGGATCACGGAAGTGGGAGGGTGATGACAAGAAAGCAATGCTCAGTCGAGCAGAGTCTGAGCCACCCCTGCGAGAGTCGCTTACTCACTGTGGCGTAGTGTCCTTGGTGGATGTGGTTCGTGGGGCCCTTGGGAGTTGTCACGGGAAGAACGGGAACAGACGGTCTTTGGTCGGCAAGCTGTCTGATTGCCACGAGGGTCCTGTGGATGAAGAAGACCGGTTGCCACTACCGATGGCGCAAAAAGCCGACGGGTCGCTGGTTCGCCCGCCGCCGGCCGGGGTAGCGAGGCTGCTTGAAGAGTCACGCACAACCGTAGTCTATAAACGCCACTGAGTGGCGTCAAGTTTTGGGCATTTGCCTCTCCCTCCATCCACGAAGTCCAAGGCCGGAAAGTGGCCATGGTTCCCTGTCATTGCGAAAGGGTAAGTGCTGTTTTCTTTGCAGTCGCCGGACAGGCCTTGCAGTCGTTGACAGGGCGCCAGATACTTCGGACTTTATCGAGACAATTTGTTTTGCTGTCCTCGGTTTCGCAGCCCTCTGTTGACCTTTTTTATGCAGATGACGCCGTGTTGAACACACTTGCTCTTCTTAACGACTTGGAGTTGTGGACTTTTCATTTTAATAACCGTTTTGAACGGGCTCCTGCTTGATGGAACCGGGAACAGTACCTAAATTCATCACAGAACAGGAAACTAACCGGCAGGAAATCCAAATCTAATGAACCTGAACCCCAACCGAACCGGTATAATGACCGGTTGGACTCCCTGGTTGCGTCGTCGAATTTAGACCAGAAGAGTTTGTATAACCATTCTGCCATAGGGGCAATCTGGAAGAAGGAACTACGTCTTACCATACTAATTTCATTGCGTGTCGGACCGTCAGGGTCAAACCTGCGAGCTCCCGCCGACGCCATGTTACTGTGTCAAGTGTGAGACATGCTGTTCACCGTAGTGAACACGCATGTCTACTATAGTGGCTGCAGACCAACACTTTCGCCCCATTCTCTGTCGCGTGAAGTCACGTTGTTTTGTTATACTCTAATCCTCTATGCGTTCTATCATAATCAAAGAAGCCGAAAGTTCCTTGTAAGTAACCCCCCAAATAACTTGTTCTACCTTTTTTGAAACTTCGAACGAAGATATGAATGGCTCTTCCAAACTTCAGACTCGCCCCTACGAGCTGTGCAGAGTCAATGAACAGACAGCAAAACGTTTCTTGGTACACCAAAGGACCGACGACACACACACAACGCTGGGCAAAAAGCAAGCAGCGGCTGGCGCCCCTCCGAGAGGAAGTTTCCAATTAGGGCAATTATCCCATTAGTTCTGCGCGTGTTCGTCGGGTTTCTGTTCTTTGCTCCCGAGTTCATGCACTAGCGCATGCTGGCTCCTTACGCGGCGTTGAAACTGCGTGGCGCCGGAGCACTCTGGCGTATTCTTTCTCCTCTCACGTTTAATGGGCAATGTCGCCGTCTTAACAGCACATGAGTATACAGGTGGCAAACATGCTTCCTTTAAATAGTTTAGTGCGTAAACTTTATGGGTTCAGAAAAGACAACTTCGGGAGAAAGCTTGGCGACTGTGACGTAGGTTACATGAAGGTATTTTACTATCAGCGAATATATTATTTAAAAAAAAGAAAAGAGTTGAACTCGCTACACGTTCATTTGTTATGATGTTCAACAATCATCTAGCTCTGTGTTAAATATATTCGATCTCTCACCGAATCCGTTTGTTAAATCATGAAATGCTTTAACAAACGGGTTCGGTAAGCTAAAGGTTCTTCAATTTCCATTCCAAAATTTTGTACACTCGTGCGTCCGTCCGTCCGTGCATCTCCCACTAATATTTAGCGGAGAAACCAAATTGATTTTTAGGTCACGTGATGTCATTTGACGTCACCTTATTTGTCGTCACGTGATTTATACATATATTATGTTTCCCGGTCGGGTAAAATTGACTTCATGTGACCTAGACGCCACGTGATCTAGACGACAATTCAGTTTTCAGGCTAAATTTGGCTGTACACTTGTCGTCACGCGACCGGGCGTCACTAGACTCATACGCCTATTTCATTTACCAGCGAAATTTGTCGAAAACAATTACGTCACGTGACCGGATGTCATGTGACCTATACACCAATTCAGTTTCCCCGTTAAATGTGGCAGGGAAATCGACGTGACGTGGTCTAAACACCTTTAGTTTCCCCGCTAAATTTAGCGGAGAAATTGACGCCACGTGGCCTGGCGGCGCTTGACACATCAATGCAATTTCCCCCTAAAATCTAGCAGAAAATTTCACGTGACATGACCTATACACCAATCTAATTTCTCCGTTGAATTTGGCTGTGAAATCGACGCCACGCGGCTTGTGCACCGTTTCCCCTTCGAGTGAACGTACAGCGGAAATTTATAAAAAGAAAGGTTCTTCTTCAGTACCCAAAACGACGGTTCAGTGTAGTCTCAATTATCTTTGACGATCATACTGAAAATACTGCATTTCATCATGCATTATGAAATGTTAGAAATAAAAGTCGCTGCCATTTTTTTCTTAATTGCTTTCGGCGTTTGCATGACAAAACAAAAGCAGTTTCGGGCTCCAGTCCTCATTTTTGTTTAATATCTAAGAAGTAACTAAATGAAGTTACCGAATGGGCGAACTACCTTCGTCATAATTGGTGCCTATAGAAGAAAATGTTTGCGTCAGTTTTCTTAATTTTCGTTCAAAAGTTCTCCGTCTTGTAATGGTTATAAATTTGTGCAAAGAAATTCATAGACATAGACAACCTAAATTCAGTAACGAAAGCGGGCAGCCTCATTGTTTTTAAGCTTACACGATGATTCATTCCTTGCATCAACACCCTCTCTGTGCGCCAAAATAACAAAAGAAAACAAATGCAGGAAACGAGAGAAGAGGACAAACAAACAAGCAAAAAGACACGTCCGCAGCAACTTAAAAATTGATTTCCGCTATTCTAAGTTCAAACTTACCGCGGGCACGGGACGACCCATTTTTAAAACCATAATCATGAGACACCTAGCTATAGCTACCGATCCAATTGATTAACCATCACCCCAGATCTTTGAACGCGGAAGGCGTCGAACGAAACAAACGGCATGTCAGCACGGCTATCGATCAACATGAGGTATGAAGGCCCTTCGCCGACAAAAACGCTTCGATTGCAACGCGACTTCTCAGCTGCCCAGCCACAACGCGAGGTGGAAAGGAAGGTTATCGACAGCGAGAGTCGGAGACAAGCAAATCTGGGACAAGGAAATCGTGAAGTTCACGTTGCGCAATGCACTGCTTGCTGGTGCCGACCCAACAAGCGGGGGGCCTGTCTGGCATCCCCGCCTGTTGTGGTCCGCTCTGTGCGCCGAAGAACGCGAGGAGGCCAACGGGCACGTGCGGTTGTATAACCGTAATGAAATTACAGGCGTCTGTGCTGCAACCGATGCCGTGCGTTCTCAGCGGCGCGTCTAGCAAGCAACACGCCTTGTCTCAACGGGTCAGACAGACTGCCCGTTTTGTTTCAACGCAATACCTCGGCATGAGCGCCGTATCGTTGAAACCCGGTTTGGGGCAGACGCCAAGGACGCCTGAATCTCGCAGTGGAAGACTCCGAGAGTTTCGTTGGAGTGCGGGGAGGCAGTCGAGGAACGTGTGTCAGAAGCTCTTCTTTGGGGCGACTGCTCAGAGGAGGGTTGGCTTTCGACGATTCTTGATGTTGCTTTTTAGATATGGTTAGCTGTAGGAATTCATTCGAGTGGCCCTTCTTTGGAAATAGCTTGTAAGGAAGGCATTTCTAAATGCCAAATTCAACACACAGAAATTCTGCAGTTGATGTTGATCTGAACAAGAGACTATTAAACTTGAAAACTTTAGTGTCGATCGAGGGGTTAAATTCTTTTAAATTAACGTTACTTCTGAAAGTTTCGGGAATTGCCAATAAACTTGTATCCACAGAAGAACGTTGATCTTGATATAGAAGACTCCTTGTCTTATTGTTGTATCTACTCTCATTCGCTATCTTTTACGAAGCCCGCTCAAATGAGAACACAAATATAAACGTATCTGTACAAAGCGGCACCTCAAAGACGAAGGCATTTTTGTGAAGAGCAGTAGCCACAACAGCACGCTTTTAAAAAGAGTACAGGACGTTTGGCGTCCTCCGCATGCAACTCCACTGCCGTGGGAGAAGACACCTGGTTCCGAAAGACGTTTATAAAAACGACACACTCAGTTACCTGGCCGGGCTTACTTGTACTGCAGTGCCAAGTTAGGAGTACGAGCTCTCAAGCTATCTTCGGTACCATAAGAGCAGAGCCGCGTTTTTGTTGTATTTTACCACAGTCGATAAAGTACACATAGTTACGTCTTTCCGTTCCTCATTGCCAGAGGAAGAGTCAGAACATCCTCGTTCCGCCGCGATTTTCCTACTCTGGCCGTTTTTTTTTCTTCTTCACAGGTGGCTGATTCCTTCGAACCTGCTCACGGCTGGTTGCCACATTCCAGCGACGTCGCCTTTGCATCTCACGACGTCTGCTCTCCTCCCCCGTTCTTCTTTTTTTTCTCTTTTCTTCTTTCTTTCTGCTTCCCCCGTGGCGTGGCTTCGTTCGGTCTTTTGTTTGCTGGCAGTCCGGGGCGATACGGAGTCGTGAACATGACCACACGCCTCGCGTTCGGAGGGTCTTGTAGAGAGTTCACTGCGAAAGAAGTCTGAAGGTCTTCAACGCGCTTCTTGCGCGGGTCCGACTTCGTGAAAGCTGGCTTCGCGTCCGGTAGAGGACGACTCTACCCGTACTGTCTTTTTGTTTTCTTGTTCTTTCATGAATGCCTTTTGCCGTGTTCTGTTTCTGACCAACGCCGTAGCGGCACGGTGAGCCGTGAAATGTCGAAGTATGAGATATGGGACGGAGGTCGAAGGCCAGTGGCACACAAACACTGCAAGAGGTTCGCGTGAACTGTGTCCATGTGTCCACGTTCGTGCAGGCAGCAGAGGCACAGACAGAAACACGCAGTGCGTAATATATAAGCAAGAGCCACGAAGCATCTCACGCCATTCATTCAACAAAAATAGAAAAACAATTAGTTTCCTTGAAGTTATTTCATTTTAGGAACCACAAAGAAAGGGTTATTGATTACATATGAAAATATATAGTGAATGCCGGAATAGCAAAGAACTAACAAACACAGAGGAATATTAATCAAAAATAACGCACTACATAAGGAAAGGACAAATGGGAAGTCATGCATAAGATCAATATTATAATACAGCCAGATAAAACAGCGATCAAATTTTATTAGCAGCAAGAGTTGGATTGTCTATCTCATTCAATATTAAATTCCAGTATTGAATGGTGGAAAAGAGAACCGGGAAGGAATACTGAAATGAATCCTGGGGGTATAAATGTGGGCTTTATTGTACATACATGAGAAATTATAAATAAGCATACGAGTAATGATATCAAAAAGTGCTTACAGTAAAAACAAAAGCAAAAAATAACGCACGAATACAGATTGTCGTAAATGCACAAATGCAAAAGCCTAGACGTACCATCAGTAAAACGTCAATATTTTAAATTGTGTAAAAGCTTCCACACTTCCACATATAGCAACTCACAAAGATGTTCAGAAATAACACAACTAAAGTACAGAGGCGAAATGAATCAAAGCCTCTGAGTTGCCAGTAAATAAATGAACTGAATATATATCGATTAAAGCGCTTCACTCAAAAAGCAGCCTATATCGACGTCAAATTAATCCTTGAGAACGAACAACATAGAGTTCTTTAATATTTTGAAACAAAGGCAGGTCTCTTTGTGATGTTAAATTAATATCGGTTATATATATATATATATATATATATATATATATATATATATATATATATATATATATATATATATATATATATATATATCTGTAGAGCTTTAAATAGTTCACGTGAGGCATACTCGCATCTTGCCTTGTCAATAATAAATTGTAACTTTACCATGTTCCCATTGAGACCCTGGCCCACAACAACGTTCACTCCACTGTCTTGCCAGTGTCCTAAAGAAAATAGAAAACAAATTATTCAAAGGTCAAGTTAGTATGATTTCTTTGAAGGCTATTTATATGATTTACATCATTTTACCTAAAAGTATGCCTTTGTCCATTCGATGTAACTTTAAACATGGCATGTTGATTCATCAGTACGCCCCATCAATAAGAACGGCGCGAAGGATAAGTTGCACTGTAAATTTAATTACACCGTAGAGCACAAATTAATTTAATAAAAATATATTAGCCATACTACAGCAAACTAGCTTATTTTCTTAGGCACTGAAAATACTTTTTTATTGTAAAACTTCAGTCAATAAAACATGAGTCACTTTTAATGTTACATAAAAGGAAACCTCGAGGAAATGGCTACATTCCACTTTTTTTTTTTTAAATCTCATCTCTTGGAAACTTTTAGCGGTATTGTCTTCTGTCAGTTTCATGTTCCCGGTGCCACTCTTGCGATTGCTTCTGCTGACGTCTACAGGCTAAATATTAACGGCCTCCGGGCAGCCACCAGAAGTGCAAAGCAACAAGAAAGAAAGAATAAAAAACGCGCAAAATTATCAGTGACGTAGAATCGTATTGTGGCCCCTGAATTCCAGCACAGTTTGCGAGTTGTTTCGGCAACAGATTTATCTTTTGTTTCAAAATGCGCAAGGTGGTGGTACGGTCCATTCAGAGGAGGCAAGTGTACAGGCCGATAGATTCTGAACCTTAAGCGTTCAATTAGGCTCGTATGTATCTGCTTTTCTCAGTCTTCCTCACGCACCAGCCTGTGTGTAGGCGCGCACACGCATATACGTTTCTTGGTTTCGTCGTTTCTCTCCTTCGCAATCTGATTTGCCCGCAAAAAAAAAAAAAAAGACGAACGTAAAGGAAGGTAGGCACAAAAATCCGTTGCTCAGATTTTGTTTGGACAGGAGCGCCACCTTTTCGTCAATATGATATAAATGTTCTTTGTTGATGATTCTTTGATATAAATTCTAGGTAAACGCGCCTGGAAAATGTCAAATGCACGAACTGCTTTTGGTGGTTTCCAATTTACAAAAATAAAATAAAATAGGCTTGCGATTATTTTTGCGGAAAAGTTGTAATACAAATATCATTGGAAAATTATAGTTATTTAAATCATAAGTTAAATCGCGATTTTGTTTTGAGCCATAGTTCAGACAAACTGGACGCATTCAGCCCTCAACGTGATCCTCGGTGGTCTGTAACAATCCCAAGCTAAACTTGGCATACTTATGTTTCATTCAATTGATTTTTAGACCTAATAAACTCTCAAAATCTGAACATAAGCATAGTACCTTCAGAGCCCCAGAATGACGTTGCTGAAAAATATCCTACCAAGAAGTTGAAAGCCGATTATCGTTAATGCCCTTCAGCGAGCGTATTAGAGTAGACATACAAAAAATAGTTGTATTAGGGCTATTTGCTTAGTGCTTTTATTTTCTACCGACAATTATCCTGCCTACCCCGCGAACTTCTAACATTTCCAATTATAAAAAGTGGTTTCAAAAGCCCAGAACCACGTAAAGGTGATTACTGCTCATCTTATACCGCGTTCCTTCATCGACCAGATATTTTTGTCTTAAAAATGGACATATCGATAATATATACGAGGCTGTGAAGAAATACCGCTTTTAACTCTGCACGTGGATAATGTCAACGTTCACAATCATCAACCTCTTACTCTGCCGTGAGAAAGATCCAAATGCACAATTTTCTCAATTAATCAGATTTTGAAAAGATGTCAGCTGTTAGATTTTAGCGTCCTAAAAGCTAGTAGGGAAGCAAATAAACAATATTGAAATTAAATTTTTGTGGCCGTCTTGGGGGTTATCAAACTTTTCAATATCGAGAAAGGCCTATTTCTGTTGACTCATAGCCGAGGAACCCTTTCCGGTCTTAGTAATGATGCATAAAGCAGTGCTGAAGCCTACATACCTCGTAAGCCACGTTGCACAGTAATGCGTGGGGGAGTGCTTGGCTCATAATTAACCATCGATTGAAGGCTAAGGTCTGCTAAAATAGTCTTTAAACAGGAGGAGCACTTTTCTTTGGGGCAGGGACGGCAGAGGAAATTTGCGATCTTGAGAAACCCCTGAGGGAAACTCCTGAGTTCCGTGAACTCAATCTAAATTCTGTTACACATATTAAAAAAACTAAAAAAAAACCGGAGAGAACGGGCGAGAAAGGACAACACACAAAACGTATCAACCTGATTGATACGTTTCGTGTTTGTCCCCTTTCTTTGTCCCTTGTCTGCGGTTTTTCAAATATGTGCAACATCAGCCAGCTCGTCCTTTTACTTACTCTTTCTTGAGTTCTGTGAAGCACTACCCATGCTCTGAAGGTGGTGCTTTTGTGGGCCTGAGATGTGCTATCCCAAACAATATGGGCTGAAACAGTCCTTCATGTGTCTTGGGCACATTTTCCAGTTTTCAAGAGAGCTCTGGTTTGAAATACTTAGAAGAATTAAGATTGGATAACCCACGCTTTAGAATTTGACCGATTGAGCGATAATAGAGCCTGTGGGACCGCAGATGCAGAAATATCCGGATCGTGCATTTCAGCTCATATTGTGCGCTGGGTGTACAGTCATGATCAATAGAAATACGATCAGAGGAGCGCATGCCTTTATGAACAGGCAGAAAGAACCTTCTAGCTTAACTTGCTCACGCTTCTCCGGCGAGATTATTATCGGTGTTTCCCGCCGCGGCATTATCTTCATCCTAGGCTACAAGTCGAGCGGCACTCGCCATTTGGATGGTAGGCACATCCTTGAAAGGCTGCTCTTTATTTATAATTAAAAGGGCCGCAGTGATTGGGTGGAAATGAGAGTATGCAAAATCTAGCATTATCATCGACAGTTAAGAGTGATCTCACTACGTGTTTTCCGGCTTCCCTCAATAGGTATCGTCGTTTATTGCAACAAAATGATTGCATTGAGAGCACACAAGTCACAGTGCCAGCGGAAGATCAGAGAACAACGCCCCTTGTAAGCGGAATTGAAACAGCTTCAATTTAATGGCTAAGGCGAATACGTTAATAAAATGCGCGGCTATGGGGGCTACAGGATGAGTCTCTGCAGTCCCACCAATTGTTATAAAGGAGTGTCATCATTCTCAAAACCGACCACTCAAAAGCACAGCGCGAGGGCATCGCTGTTGACAGTGAAACACAAAAATAAAATTTGTCGCGACAAAAAAAAAAAAAAAAAGATGAACCGGTTTTTTTTTTCATATATAGATTGCTTACATCCGCCGATATGTGGCACCCTATACTCGTTTGCACTAAGAACGCTAGCAAAAAAGTCCGGATTTTCGCAGCAGCTTTACTAATTTCCCCCTTCATGTGAAGAATTGACATATATGTACGTGTATTTTATATTAGATATATGCAATCTTATCAAGACGTGAACGTTTCCAACGCCGAAAGCATCGCTTCTTCACACCTACATCCAAATCTCGTAAGAACTACTTTGCGCCGTATGAACAATGCGCAAAACTTCTTTTTTCTCTCTTGCGGTGCAAACAGGTGTAAGCCGGCGCCGCTTATTCCCCCGTGATTAACTTGCGAAGTAAGAATGCGCTGGGATGACCTTGAAGGATTCGCGTAGCGCGGCGCAGGTATTTTCTGTTTTTGGATGAGGCTGAAAGTACATGAATGTATAATTGTAAGAGATTGGTGGAAAAGGGTAGTTTCAAGGTGCTGAGTGCGTTTACTGAGCCAGGAAAGGTGACATTGACGAGAAAATATTCCTGAAACATGAGGCGAAACTGCGAATGTGGGGTGCGCGTTCGGGGTTTGGATAATAACTCCCACGGAGTCGAATCCGCAGTTTTACTGCCCACTCCGTCGTGGCCGCGGTCGTGACGGAGTTGTTGTTATTATTAATAATATATATATATTATTATTGTTAAAAGAAAGTTTGAGTGCGTTCTGAATCTCGCCGTGGCAACAACGTCCCGAGTGTCGCCCTTTCATTTACGAAGGGTCGCAAATTTCAGCTCGAGCGTGCTGAAATGAAATACTTGAATACACCCTTACTTATATATTGTGATTGGAGGGTATTAGCTAAGCTCACTGCCTCGACCAGGGGAATATTTGAGGCTAGTGGTTGGTCACAACAGCTGTCAATCATCGCGCCCAAGGTCACTGAAACAATTTCGGCCAATGACGTGCCCTTATTTTCGCCCTATTCTTACCAAATAATGACCAAACTCTCTACATATACGACTATGCATTCGGTTGCCACTCCGCTGATCCTATTTCTTTTGAACATGAGGGCACAAGTTTGCCAGCCCTTTGGTCCAGCTTATTTTTTAGTTCTAGTCTGTTATCATTGTAGTAGCAGGTTCAAACCCACGCAGAAGCAAACATAAAAATTTTTTCTAGTAGGTTGCTATTTATGAAAGTGCACGCTTTATTGGGCAGCCTTGGTTTTGTCTTCATGCGCATGGATGGTCCCGTGGCATTGCCAAGCTACAAGCGGAAAAAAGAAAAAAGGAAAGACGTAATACCTCGAGACGCTTTGCGCAACCCAAGGCGGGTACGTCACTGTTCCCCGTAAAGTGCCATCTACTCCCACGGGAGGAAAAACTCAGTTCGCGGAAACCTCAGAGCCATAATAAAGGCCCCTCCAAAAGAATAAAACAATACTGCAAAGGAAAAAAAATGCCTGCTACAATTAGCGAAAAAGCGGAATTGAGGAATCGTGAAATATTTTCGCTGGGGGTTTTGGTACTTCAAGAAGTTTATAGGATGAAGTGATCATATGAAATGGGGTAAAATATACCGGCCATCAATAATAGAGAAATTTCGACGGTTTAGAACGAATTCAGAAGATTTCGGTAAAGAATAACCTTGGCTACGTTATTGGTTAAAAATTATTATAAGCAAAACACTATGTTGGTAAAGAAAAGATGGTATTTACTCTGTGTCGAACATTCACAAGAAAATAATTTCGAATTGAGTATGTAAAGAAATAAGTTGCTTTTATTGTGCGGTCGGGACCCATAGAGATCTGCCTTGTAATGTTGGTCTCGTGTAGAGGCAAAATGAACCCCGATTTTTGTTAGTTTATTCCGGAAGCGTTATAGTTGGTCCTATTGAGTCCCCAGTGGTCAACTGGCGTTCGGGCAAGTGCCGCACATAAGCTTAGATGTAATCTCGCGGGTTGCTTTGCCCGAACGCTATGTCACCCTTTGAAAGTTCAATTCATGTCTCATTGATATCTAAAGAATTAAAAAAAAAACTGGATGTGAGTTGTAATAGTTTGAGAGGGATAGAAAGGCACTACCCAAAATTCACTGGCTATAAAACTAACCAATCGTAATTTCCAGGATCTACTAAGAATATTGTATTGATTATGTAGACTTTGCCACCTTGTAGATAACGGTATATGCTTTTATTGCTTGATGTGTGTTTCTTTCTATGCGTCTATTCTTATTGTCGTCATCCCCTTTATTGTAAAATATTCCTCCAACAATTCTCTGAAGCAAAAAAAAATATACTGAAAGGAGGAATTCTGAAACATTCACCTTGACGGTGTGCACTGTTTCTGGACCACATTATCACCAATTAGGGTGGGTAGAGTGATTTTCCCATAAAGCAAATGTTTGAATGGTTCCCGCTTTTCTATCCACAGATTAGGTCTACTTGGATAACCTTGTCCTGTATGCCGTTGGTGTCATCCTCCACGAGTTATTGTTTTTGTGTGTGCCCGTTCCCGAGCCATCTTCAGAACAAGGCCACGCTTGACCAAATAACAAGAGTGTCCTTTTCTACTGCAGCTAACTGTGCCTTTCTAATTTAGTCCACGTTCAAAAGCCTTCGATCTGGCGCCATTTCTAAATAATGTATTTATTCTCGGTTTTACATTGCGCGTATGTACTTATTGCACTTGTATGTCTAATATGAGCATTCTTCACACTGAAGCTATACAAAACATTACCAACTGCAAGTTTTCAACGTGTCTGCAATGGTATAAGCTTATTCATTCCTGTCAGCTTCCTCTTGACCTCAATATATTTTTAGCGCTCCATCTCCTCTTTCGAACTTTTACTCATTTGCGGCCCCCCGTAGTTACCTCAGTTAGGATTATGATCGACTCTTGATTCTCGGGATTTTTTAGAATGCTAGGAATTTATTTTACAAAATGTTGCTTATATATTGTTAGAGCATACGGTACGTCTTAGTGAGGTAGTTACAGCGTTAGTCTTGATGACTTTTTATTTTCTTAATAGTATACTACTTTTTTTATTTAAATCTATCTGGATGCATTTTTATGTATCTGACTCTAAATCTTGGGTCATTCGAACTGCAGCATGTTTAACTTTATAAATAAATATATAATGCGCCGTCTAAGTTTAAATGTTTTACTTATAAGAATTTGTTCCCCACGGTCTCCGCAGGTGTGGCACAGTCATTCAGTGCGTCTTGACACTTGTGGAGTTTGTACACACACGGCACATTGAGCGCCGACACGAGATTGGTGGTTTTCTCACTTAATTTTACCAGCATATTGACAATCATTACGTTTTCCTTACCGCTTAGGGTGGTGTCCCGAACGATCACTTCATACCAAACTACTATTGTTGATGAGTGTTTCCATTCGAAGTGAGGAGCAGCACCACAAGCAATCGCTTGCTCGCGGTAACCATGACGCAGTCTGTACAAACCAAAAATAATACGACGCGGAAACGCAATAATTTTGCTTTTCCCAGATGAAATTCTTAGAACAGTTGTTTTCCAGCAGCAATTGCCGACTCCGTGGCTCTGGGGCGAAAGTCCGGTTTGCGGATCCCCGGTGGGCGGGTTCCAATCTTCGCCGAAGTACCCGCAATTTGAAGGAAGCGTATAGCGGAGAAGCCGCCTTGTAACTGAGATTTGGGTTTCATCACAATATATCCCTAGTTGGTCTAAATTAATCCTCAGTTGAATGCCGAGGCGTGCCAGGTGCTCTTCGTTGTGTGGCATGCAAACCTTTTACACTTACTTTTTGTTAACTGCATAGCGAGCTTTGGAAACTCTAAGATGCAAAAAGTTGTGTACATATATTTTATGGTGGTACGATTCGCCGCCGTTCGGTATTACGGCCAATCAGTTAACATTCTGATGATAAATATTGGTCTAGTTTGAGTGATTGTCTTATTACCTCGACACTGAGATTTGTTTACCAAAGACGAAGACCATTATGTCTTAGCCCAGCAAAGCGAGGCTGTATGCCTTTGATTGTCAAGCACTGAAACCAGCAAGTTTCAGGTGGTATCCTCAGAAGACGGCGACAAACACGAGAGAAAACATCGTCCACTCAGTCCTACAATACGATCACAGCCTCATAGGGCATCGAGGACCAGTGTCGTGACACCATTCAATATGCCCTTCATAACTTTATTTCCGTTCTATAAAACACACTAGCAAAGCTAAATAAGGGAAGAAAGCTTTGCTATCATCAGGGCCAGGACAGTGCCAGAGTATTCTTATTCAATTTGGCGCCTTATTCCGCGGCCGGCGAGAAAGTGTTTCGTCTCAACCACGGCACGGCGCATGGTGGAAGGAAAGAGGGAGGAGACGTTGTGAGCGAGCAACACCCAGAAGTGAAACCTTAATGCCGAACGTGACTTTGCGGTCCGTGCATCTTAATCGCTTCGTTTCGGAATGTCTGCTGGGTTCGGCGCCATTGTCGCGAACCTGCTCTAGAAGCAGTGGTCTTTGGAACACCGAGCGAGCCGCCCCCTTCCCTTCCACTTTTCCCAGTCTAATGGCAACCGACGAAACCGTATATACAGACAGAAGGCAGTGAATGGAGTCGGCCAAGGTCAGGAAGTTTGCGCCACGGTCGGCCCAGACAAAGTTTGCCATTGAAAGGGCGCGCAGTGGATGTGGATGTGTGTGTGTACCTTTACCTGAAAAAAAAAGAAAGAAAAAGAAAGTGAGCAAAAGGCGCACCGGACGTCACGCTTTCAGTCCCTCCTTAGCTTCCCCTTACCAGAAAGGAAAGGGTAAAGGGGTGAGCAGCGGGCGTAATTTCACCCCTGGAGAACAATAAACAAGAGTGCGCAAGGTGAGTGTTGTTGAACGTTTAGCTCTGTAGCCGGAGAGTGAATTTTAACGCGCTGTTCGATTAGGACAGCAGCCAGAACTGTTTCATGGTCCGCGCTCTGTCATAATCTAACGAAAGAATTTGCGTAAAAGGTACAAAAGGACCGGCCGCGTGGGGTTTCATGCGGAAAACAAATGTTTTTCTTAAAGCTAATCACTGCTAATTATTGGGCTCGTTCTATTCTCAGGTGTTTGTAATCCATGTTAATGGTTAAATGCTCTATCCAAAGCAGCAAAGCTCCTATCTCATACGAGATTTTGTGCAACCTCCAGAGTTTTATAAGCACGAATCTGCTTTAAAATAAATGCCTTTATTAAGGTTAATTAAACACAGGTTGCAACTATATTTTGCACCAAAATCATGAAGTAAGTGTGCCGTCAATAAACCCTAATTGATCTGATATCTGTTTATTGTAGCTATAAAAAACCTGTTACACTTTCTCATGTAAAAAATTTGCGCGATAAAACCAGGCCGTAGTAGTTTCCATAACTCCCTTCAGCCACCAATTCGGGAGCTTTATGTCTTGCGTGCCTCTTGTTGGCGAAGGCAGCCAGACTTTAGTGAGAGGGCCAAACCTATGGATAAAGCAGAAATTAATTAGTACAATTTGCTTTTTTTTACATGCGCTAATTACGTTCACTTTTGTGAATAAGTTTAACTGCTTATAACTTACAGCGCAAAACAAAATTCAGAGTGTGAAATGTTCATGCGCGATGTAAATTATAAGGATGTATAGCCAACTCACCCAATCCTCCCTCTTAAGAAGTTTAGCAGGCATTTCTTGTGTCAAAGTTCCAACAATTATTCATATCTGAACAGGTTAATACTTTTCCAAATACTTATCTTTATGAGAAGTGAGTGCATAATTGTATATTATATTTGCTATCTTTTTATAGAACGGTTGGGACGTAACGGTTACCATCTGACATACACGCGCAGAGGATGTTACATGGGCTAGGAGACTGGGACTAGTCTGCTACACCGTTACTCACGTTTCTTTCTTTTTTCTTTTTTAAAGTAGTAATGGATTTCTATGTGACGGCCCTAATGGCCGATTCACACGACGGACTGATCCGCGGACGGATTGATCACGTGACGACATGTCCGCGGATCGTCCGTCTCCCAAGCGCATCCACACGAGGGACACGACGAGCAGACGCCAGCGAGGACGGACCGAACCTGTTCGCCACCCCACAGTGCCGCGAAACTCCAACATCGCACTGTGGCACCGTTGTCCAAGAGAGAAATCGACGTTTGCTACCGCGATAATAAATCGTACGCCGCTGTTACGTACAGATCGAGACAAAACACCGTGATAGGCTTCGCGCGAAGCGCCACAAGCTTTACTGACCCAAAGCATGAGAGTGACACAGGCATGGTCCTGCTCGAGAAGGGTTCCGCGTAGAAGCGACGAAGTTCTGGGCTCGCGGAGGGGCGTTCGAAGATGCCTTCACGCACTCCGCGCTCGTGCACAACACTCAAGTACACCACAGCCACAAGAGAGGTCTTGCTCGGTGAAATCCTGATTGGACGTGCAAGAATTATCGCGGCGTGCTAGACGAGTTTTGACGGGAGCTTCTTGACGCGGACCCGGAGGAGTACCGGAACCTGCGTCGCGTCAGCCAGACAAGTTTCTGCAGTTTCTTTCACACGTGAAACCAAGAAACGCGCGACAAAATGAACCAGCGAACGCACAACACACAACGATGCGCCATTTTTGTTTTCATCGCCCAGAAACAAAACAAAAAAAGAGAAAACAATGTACCGTTGCCAGACTAAACGCTTTTCAAGTCGATCTCCCGCTAAAAGTCCGCGAGTGAAAAAGGCGCTCGACTTTATCAGTCCGCGCGTCCGCGGACGAGGCGCGGATCGCAGGAATCGGTGACGTGCCGGTCACGTGGTACACGGTCCGCGGACGAAAATCGCGATTCGGTCCGTCGTGTGAATCGGCTATAAACGAAAGCTGTTCAGCCACCCGAACCCACAAATCCAATGGAGGGAGGGGTGCGCACTTCGGACATTTGTGTTTGCGGCGATGCCTCTGCGCCGTGGCCACGAGTGGCCGAGACAGCTGCGCATGCGCGCGTAACATACCTGCGTAGGGGAGACACCCACCACGTGGCGCCAGAATAACATATGCTCGGTTCCATTTCCGCTTCGGAACCTCGCACGGTTGTTGCGGAAGTGAGCACTTCCAGAGGCGCCGCTGTTTATGGTTTTCGGAAATGACTCGGCCGGCCGCTCGGCCGCCTTGCTTCGGCGACGGACCAGCGCTGCTGCCGCGAGTTCCGGGAAGCGAAACGCGTCAGCGGGGCCTTTCATTAGCCGCCGAAGTCTGGACCCCTCGCGCACGCTGCTGCAGCTCAACGGCAGCGGCCTCACCGCAGCCGCGCGGACACTCGGAACTGGCCAAGCGTGCGGCCGAAATTGAACGAATGTCCAAAACGAAAATAAACATTCGGTTCTCGCGTGCCTCTTTCTCTCGGTGTTTTTGTACTTATTTTGTACATCTTTCCGCCTTTGATATTTTTTTCTATAGTGTGAGTGGTACGCCGTGGAAGTCCAAAACTTATATTTATGTACATGGTGGTTTTCGTTTAGCGACATCCTGGCCAGTGTGAGGCCGCAGTGCATGTTGGTTCTGCTTGCCCATATAGGTGTGCGTGGTACGGCGCACTTAAGGTCCGGGTGTTTGGTTAGTGGTGTACACATTTTAGCGCCCGCTTTCGCGCCTTTGTGTGCGCGTCGTGCGAGCTTGGTGGCCGTGCCGCATTGCTCGGCCGTGTCGGCGCATGCTATTCTTTGTAAGCGTGGGAACGCAACTTGGAAAGCTTGTCAATTTTGAGAGTGAGGGTCCTCCGCTGGCTCCTCCAGAAGCTTTGAATGGTACAAAGTTGGACATATTTATTTACGATTTGCAGCTGCCGGATTTTGGTGCATCTTAAAAGTATTCTGCGTGCCTATGTCTCACAAAACACACTGAACCGATCACAGGGCTCAATAGAGTTAGCCCAGAAAATTACGACGCCACACAAATGGTTCCGACTCAAAAATATGATCTGCGCTCATACGCGACGCATGACATTTCACGTGTTAGTGTCACATATTCCTTCGAGATATTTTTTTGGCTGTCGTTGTATCTAAGCATTCGTGAGTATATCAAGGGAAGTCGTCTCGCTGTTATTTGGGTTAGACACGTTGCGGCTCTGGTCAGCATGTTTTTATTTTTTATCTACCACTAATTAAATCTTCAAACGTCGATTCCAATCAAACTTGTTTGCTCGATTGTATACTTTCTAAAAATTAATCGTGGGAGCAAATATTTTTAATATTATTTAGTAAGACATTTCATATTGATCTGGGCAGTTGTGTAAAATGTTATTCGTTTTATTGGAATAATTCGTCCCATAAAAAAATGACCTTCTAGCGATGACGAAATCTTTTTCATTAAAACACTTTCTCGGGTTTTCTTGAATGAATTTTTCAACTCCTTCCAAATGAGCATCGAGTCGGGCACCGAAGAACCAGTGGTGGGAAATGGATCGATTAACCTACGAATTAATCGATTAATGCTTTAATGGCGATTAGTTGTTTTAACCGGTTTACCGGTAAAACTTTGTGGAACCGAACATGGACAGGTATGCCAGTATGAGGGGCAAACTTTTTTGTGAAACTTTAACCTATACAAAACTGTAGCGGCAATCTTTGCAAATTCAGGTAAGGTGCAGAACGTTGCACGTGCCCCGGCCGCTTCAACGCCGTGCGAGTGTTCGTTTAGCGCCGCAGTGACTATTGTGCACAATCAAAGGAGCAGGAACGTAGCCAGAATTTTGTTTCGGGGGAGGGGGTGGGAGGGGGCCGCCCATGACAAAATGCTGTATGAGGATGACGGAGGAGAGGAGGTCTTAGCACAATGGAAGATTTCGGCGGGGGAAGGAAGCGGGCCCCATGCCTCCCCCCCCCCTGAATACATGCCTGGAGAAGAGGTCACATCTTGCCGGAGAATATCAGCGAACATATTTTGCCTGAAGATAAAGTAAGTAGGCAGGCGAGCTGGTTGATGTTACACATTTTTGAAAACCGGAGACGACGAGCGAACAAGGGGACAACATACAAAACGTCTCAATTTTTTAAAATTTTTCTCGTTGACAATTACCCTAAGTGGCAACATAGGTTTGTGGTCTTTTAGAAGGAATTTGATAGAAAACGAGTCCCTTGTGACCTCTCCAACCTTTTTTGCCACTTTCTCCATCTCACACTCATTGAAAATTCCCAAACACATTCCTTTTTAGCTGTCTCAGATTAACCTTGCAAGGCTGGAACAACCCCGGAATCGCTGCTCTTGATTTCGCTTGAAACTCGGGCTCTGGCAAAATCGTAGAATTTTCCGGTTTTGTCAGACTGAAGCACCGAAAGTTTGCCTACTTCTAACTCTTCTTAAGCTCCCTAACTGCCTTGAATTCTCTTTTTTCAGGTCTGTTCCCAACACCAACCAACCTTGAAACAGCCTTAATGGATTGGTTTACGAAACCTTGCCTCGCGTCCATTGGAACCCTCGCAGCTATGCTGTGGATGCATGACACAACATCCAATCTTGACGGCTCTACGTTCAAACAAAACTTGGGACCTTTTTCTAACAAAGAAGCCGAACACCTCGACATGACCACATTCATTGGGTTTACCACGTTGGACTGCTTTCAACCCACTCCCTCCTGCCCATTCTTATCTGACGGGAAATTTCTCTGGAAGACCCGACCCTCTCTTTCATTAAAGCATCTTATCTGCTGTCTGACCATAATTCTTCCCTTTTTCAGAGCAACACTTCCCTTCCGAAATTCGTACTCGCTTGAAGTGCGGAACATGTCTCCCCGTAGTACATTCCAGAACGACTCACACAGCTGTAGCAATTCCTTGAGTTCCATTGTGAGACTGTTCCGGTAGGCCTTGAGCACTTTTCTCCTTGCAGTTCCAATGGCCACTCTGCGAAGACATGAACTTGAACTTTTCTTGGTCGACGAACCTACTTCTTATGCAAAATCCCAGGTAGATCAAGTCCGCTTCCAACGCTGCAACACGATGACCTAACTTGCTGACCACTTCAAAAAGCCGAACACAAACACTGACGACGGCGGAAGAGATGACAGATACAACGACGAACACGAAACAATGCCTGCATCGTCCGTCGTCTCCGGTTTTCAAAAATGTTTAATATTTGCCTCTTGTTTTTGAAGTAAGAATCTGCGAGTGTGAGTATTTTTGAACTGTTCTGAACTACACATTGAGATTGATTTATAATGGAAATTTTATACTGCGCTGGTTATCACATATTCAGCAAGGGCCAAAAATAAATAAATTTGATGTTCTATAAATATTATGCATGAAAATGAACGAGAGATGAAAACCGATTAATTAATTAATTAAAGGGTGGCCATTAATCAGGTTAAAATTTTTATACGACGCCGAGACATAAGATATATATATATATATATATATATATATGTATGTGTGTGTGTGTCTGTTTGTGTGTGTTTGTCTGTTTATGAATGAGACTGTGCTTGTTTTGTATGTATGTGTATTTGTGGGCTTTGCAAAACTGCGGTGTGTGAAGATGTTAGCTTCACTATTAAACATTAAAAAGCTAGATGAGAGCAGCCGTACTAACGTTTAATCCAAGAAATTTCTTCCCCTAATTATATATAGAGTTCATTAATGCCCTTAAAGTATGTCCAATCAATGATAGTGATAGCCTTTATTTTTGTGAACCTCCCAAACCACCACGGGTCATGTGTTCCTTACACATACAAATAATGCAGCAAACAAAGCAACACTACAAAAAAAAAAAAAACCTAACACGCCATAAGCAAAATGATAAAAAGGGCTAAACTTATGAGGAGACCTCAAATTTGTCCAGATGGTGGCGGTACACATAAATCGTACAGGGTTGTCGGCGTGAGGAGATACGATACTACAATGTAATGTTTGAACGCGAGAAAGTCGGGAAGTATTATGTGGTCAAGGTAGGTCATTGTGCTAAGAGATTTAATGGGTATTTTGTTCTATGTCAATCCCCTTAACAAGATATCCCCAAATCCCAAATCGTATTTGACGAAACACTAATGTTAGGAAGTTTGCGTATTAACTAATTTTCAGAAATTTTCCGGTCAGGAACATCTGTTTATGTTATTGACCATCGGCAAAGTTTCCTAAAAATAACCGTCGTGCATGGGAGAGAACACACGATGAATTTAGAATGCCTAATATAAACAAGTTGACACCAACACTAGAATAGCAAATATCCCCAGCTACTCTTGGAAAATTGTATAGTACACAAATATATCTCTAGTTCCTGTTGTCCAAGCGTGCTTTCATGTCCTTTGTTTGACTTGAATGCACGAAGCTTCCGGTTTTCCCTGGAAAAGAGATTTCATCGCGCACTTCCTGCATGGACTCGACTCGGCAATCTGACATTTCATTCATGCGCCTGTATCTATATTCACAATATCTGGTTTATACTAGTGTTTCACAGAATAACCTGCCGCTTGGGGAAAGTTTCAGAGGGTGTGATCTATAGATGAATCTCAACCTTACAGTCTATTGCGTTCGTTTAATATATACGGTCGAATAGGGGTATGGCTTTAACGTAGAATACATTTTTGGAAAAGCCGACTTAAAGAATACGTAAGAATCAAATACCAGACGCAAAAGCGGGATGCAAAAG
Source organism: Ixodes ricinus (assembly GCA_037355805.1). NCBI lineage: Eukaryota > Metazoa > Arthropoda > Arachnida > Ixodida > Ixodidae > Ixodes > Ixodes ricinus. The sequence continues at coordinate 78,647 of JAZHYW010023556.1, forward strand.
CATTACTACGACCGAGAGAACAATAGGCCTATATCACCGCTGCAGCTGGGTACGTTCGCGGGCGATGCCTAATTCCCGTTCGTTGGCGTAAGCAATCATGTGACCATAGCGACAAGTAATAGTGTCCTCGATCAAATTCGTGGTGTCAGTTTCGGTACATATGTAAACGACTGCACCGACATTTGCTGAGACCAGAAAACGCGTCTACGCGTGATAATTTCATCAGGTACGACCAAAGTACTGCTGCAAAGTTTCTTTAATCTGGCAGATATAAAAATACGTCACATTTCAAGATAGGCATAGCCCGATTATTTCAAAATTCGATGTTGGTAGAAGAGCAATCACGAATTCATGAGAGTGAAGGATTATTGTTTGAAATTAATGCCACTAAAACAATATTTCAGCAGCAATCCTCGGATGTTATATTTATTTATTCAGTTATGCACATACCTTTATCACCCATGGGGAGCTTATTGGGGAGGGGGAGGAGGTTACGACGTCCCAAAGAAAACAGACAACATAATGTACGCTTAGAATAATAACACAAAATATCGGACACTTAACGGTAACAAGCCTCCTGTAAAGCCAAAAAAAACCAAGTTAGCAGGTGGACTGATAATTGTACTTACTAGACGGTTCCATTTTCTAATGGCAAGGGGGAACAAAGAATGGGCCAAAACATCTTTGTGGCAGGTAATTCCGCAAACTTTCATCTCGTGATCATTTCTTTTTTAGATATAATGTGGAACCTTATATAGCGTTTTTTCCTTATTGCCAGTTTGATAACAAGAAATATTGTAAGATAACATGAAACGTAAAACTTTCCTTCGTTGGCATATGATATTTGAAATTATAGTTACCACTGACAAAACAAGCCGTACGATTTTGATTACGTTCCAATTTATAAATTAAACTTTGTGTATGAGGGTCCCATACTGCACATGCATACTCGAGAATCGGCCGAACGTTTGTGTCATAAAGTACTTCCCTTAGAGGCACTGGTTGAATTTTGAAGTAAGGTTTATTGAAATTTAATAGACCACTAGCTTTATTGCTTAACTAATTTATGTGTTTATTCCAAGTCAAATCAGAAGAAAAATAAACTCCTAAGTACTTAAAATGATCAACCTTATCAAGCCAGTGACTATTCAAATGATAGTGACAAGACAGGTTTGCACTTTTTGATGAAGCGAATGTAACACCGCTTTTTTATGTTTAAGCTCATTTTTCGTGTTTCACACCATGATAATACCAGATCTTAGTCTTGCTGCGAGGTAGCGACATCTGAAACACCCTGTACCTTTCGATAAACTGCGCAATGATCCGCGTATAACTTTATGTTTTATGATATTCATTTTGTGATGTCGTTAATGTAGACCAAGAAGGGCAACGGTCCCAAGACCGAACCTTGAGGAATTCCGGAGGTGACGTCGACGTAATGAGAAGAGACACCATGGACAATGGCATATTGTTTTCTATTAAAAATATAACTTTCTAGCCATCTAAGGACACCGGTCGGTAGCCCTAGTGACGATAATTTATGTATGAAAAGGGCAAGCGAAACCGCATCAAAAGCTTCTTGAAAATCCAAACGTACACAATCTTCCTGAAGCCTTCGTCGTACGAAGACAAAATGTCGCGGAGAACTGACTTAGCTGTGTGACACATTAAAAGCCAGATCTAAAACCGTCTCGCTGAGGTGTGAAAAACTAGTTTGTTTCAAGATGTCTAATGATACCGGAGTAAACGATATGTTCAATGTTTTTGAAGCTTACGCTGGCGAGCGATTTTGGTCTATAGTTAGTAACATGGTATTTAGCACCTTATTTATAAATCGGTGCAACGTTCAGCTTTTAAACAAAAAAAAACTTGAGGTTATAATTTGTTTTCAATCAAAATATCACGCATTATAGCCGCGGCATGTGTGGCACAACCTTTATTTTGAGAAATACGAAGACGCTAAGATTATGCGGAATCTTCTTCTGTCAATGAACAATTTGCATATTTTTAGAGCTGCGAGATGTTGCCGTTGAACAAATATTATACTAAATCTATGTTTCTAAAGAAATGCACTAAATCTCTCAATCCGCATAATGACTACTGTATTTTGCCATTAAGACATTACTGTTCATTTTTTTATCATCATCCAACTTGACATTCAGTGACCTTAGGATAACGATATATACGGTCATTACTATATATACACGGAGAAGAACACCTGGAGGTGTTTAATAACTACTCCGAAGAAGCCTCAATGGTAAAAGTACAACCTATTATCCACGTAATGTGTGAGTGTAAAAGAAGAAGAATGCGAGTGATTATGAGACCTCCAAATACAACACAGCTGCTGAATTTAGCAACGAAAAGAAGAAGTCTGAATGTCATGTGCAATTACTTGGAAATTATACTTGATGCAGTGAACCGTCGTCTCTGATAATTACCGGTACGTGCAATTTATAGCAATGAACGTCTACGAAATTTACAGTCAGATGCATAAGCAGCACGTAATTAATTTGATTTCCTTTTAATTTTAATAATGAGCATTTTAAAACAGCAAAATGCGGACCGAGGCCACTTACATGTGGAAGCTTGAAACTCAGAATGAGGAAGACTCTTTTATTAATTATATTTTAATATGTAAGCGTTACAACTGATTAGGCTATGAATAAACCATGCTCGTGTGGGTTGGCAAGAAACATTTTTATATTTCGACATTTCAATGTTTCTCTTTAATAGAATATAAATAAGTCATGCTCGTGGGAAATAGGTACGAAAAATAATTATTGTAGTTTTTCTGCTCCTAAAATTGTGCGTTTAAAAGCACAGTTACATGACAGATAGATATTTTAGGTGCCACTGTCGGGCCAGATACATTACTAAGCAGATGTTGCAACTTCACGAAACACAACCGCCCTTTCAAAACCCATTTAATATATTACTTGCTAACCACAAAAAAAAATAGAAAAAATAAAAGATATACGGTCGATCTTATTATATATTACTTCTTTCGAGACCGTAGTTTACCTACTTCTTTACGCACAGCAGCATGAACTCGGATATGTTTCTATAAGTGTTATAATAGTAATTTTTCTTGTACAATAAATATATTTATTCGTGCTCGGCATTCCTGAATATCATGGAGCATTAAAAAAAAAAACGTTCAAGTGTTCCAAAAAATACTCATGGCTCAAGACGTAACTTCCATATTAATCATTTGTTTCTGCGCAGAATAAATTGCTTTAAAAAATTGAGACGTTTCAAATCTCTGTAAAGCGAAACTAAAGCGCAGCTCTTGAAGGGAGGAGGAGGCGAGCGTACGGAGGGGAGGGTATGCCCTTCCTCTAACTCCGTACCCACCCCTCCTCCCCTCCTCCTCCTCCTCCTCCCTCCTCCTCTTTTCCTCCCGCTGAATTTGTTCATGGGTGACATGACACGAATTTATGTGACGTCCTTTTCCCCGCTAAATTTAGTGGGGAAACTGAAGTGAGGTTGAGGTCACGTGGCGTCAATTTCCCCGCTAAAGTTTGCGGTGAAACTGACGTCACGTGACCTCAGCACCAATGCAGTTTCCCCATTAAATTTAGCGGGGAAACTGTGACATCCCATAATGCAACGCCCGCGGTTACACCGACGCCGACGCCGACGGCAACGCCGCTCAACCCGAAAACGGGCGCCTAAGAGCTGCGCTCTAAAAGGAGTGAGAAACAGAAACCAAGAAGGCAATATAAACCGGAACATACTATAGTATACGACAACGTGTAATACAGGTAAAACAAAGCTTGATTTACTGCAAACAAACTATATTTACTTGACTGACCAGTTTCTTACATAGAGCGCGTCCGGTCACGTGAAACATTTCAATAAAGCAAGTTATTGTAGTTGATTGGCTGGAGCAAGAACAGCTCCCTTTTATTATTATTTTTATTTAATCTTACGTGGACTTATTCTTTCAGCATACGAAAGGGTTTTCTGGCACATATATCGAGATTTCTATAAATACAGACACGCGACTTCTTTGCTGCAAAGCGCGAGGGAGCCAAGTGTTCGTTGACATTTACAGAAAAAAGTATTCTATTAAGATGTTCTGATGGCGTTGGTACTGGAAAGTGAGATCTATACGTGGTGATTATGAGCATGCGGCGCCTGCTGCGGTGCTGCAGCGCGGTCCACTTTTTTTTGTTCAAACGTCACATTCCACCATTCGCTAAGATTTTGTTCTGAAGGTATTTATTGAATGTCAGTGAGCTAAAGAAGAAAAGTGGACTCACGTTGTTTCTTTTTTTTCATAGAATATTTTTACTGGGTTTTCTATGGGTCTCTTTTATAAAGAGGGCGCAGTCATCACCACTACTGGGGTCGAAAGTGCACGTTAGAGGCTACAACTTAGGGGTTGTTGTTTAGTTTTCAACAATAGCATATCTGAACGAAACAAAAGAACCACTGCATTTCCATTTGCGCTAGCAGTGTCGTCGATGTGTGATCTTTGGGAAAACTTGGATCATCCTTCTTTTCACCAGATATATCAACCCTTAACTAACCGAGACTCCTTGGTCTTTTCTTTAAATAATGAACTGGACAGACACCTACCTTATTTTTGTGGACCATGGTCAGCTCCTGACGTATATTCCGGAAGGACAATATTGCTTAAGAAAAGCCTTCCTTAAATGATACGCACGGGTACATATTACGCGTCTATACAATTATCATATACATACACCCGGACAAATGCCCGTTTCATCAGCTCATAAAGGAACTTGTATCATACGTAAATCACAATTTATATACCCTGTCATTACATTCCACTGCTTGATCATCATAATAAACGATATAAAAAATCATTGTATTCTCCGCGCCGGTAAAGAGTCCGCTCCGAGAAAAAAATTTCAACTTTCAAATATCTCTGCTTCGCAAATTACAGACCAGGAAATACGGTCTTCCCTTCCAAAATTATATACAAATAAGCAAATTTATCCGAGTTATCTGCATTTTGAATACTATCATACGTGAGGAACTTCTTGATGGAAGAGGAAGCTTATAAAACAGCTTGGAACCCCCAAATGTGCTAGTCTCTAAAGGTTTCTATACGAGGTTAGGTTGAAAAGTATCCGGAATCGCCGAAAGGGGTCTTTTTGTTTCAAAATATTTTAATGTCACTGTGTTGGCAACCCTTTCGTATGAATTGACCACAATGCCCCACACTGGGCTAGGTGGCGCATTACCATCCATCCATCCATCCATCCATCAACAAATGTCAGATTGATATCTCGAAAAGTCCGGCTTACAAGCATTCTAGTTGAGCAACCATGAACATTTTCAATGGTTAATAAAAACGAAATACGAGCGGTCATCAAATATTTTTATTTAGAGGGAACAACTGTGACCGACATCAAGTCCAAGTTGAATGCTGTTCTTAGGGAATCATCACCTGCGGTTTCCACCGTGAGTTTTCGAATTTCCGAATTCAAGCGCAGTCGTACGGACACAAGTGATGAACCACGTTCAAGACGTCCAAGAACAGCTACCACACCTGAAAGTGTGGATAAAATCTATCACTTGGTTTTCGAAGACCGCCTCATAAATGTGCGTAAACTTGAAGAAGCAGTGGGAATCTCTTCTGAATGAGTTGTTCATATTTTACAGAATGAATTGGGATTAAAGAAATTTTCTTCAATATGGGTGCCGCACGTGCTCAATTTGGAGCAAAAACGCATTCGAGCCCGAACGTCAACCGACAGTTTCGGGCAAATCCAAAGGATTTCAAGCGTCGATTTGTAACTATGGACGAGAATTGGGTCCACCATTATACGCGATAAACAAAAATTAAATAGAAACAATGCAGTGGGCCCAGTCAATCGGCTCCGAAGAAGGCGAAAACCATTCAGTCGGCAGGCAAGGTGGCATAATTGTTTTGGAAAGACAAAATAATATTTGTTCAGTAATTATCTTGAAGATAAAAAAACTGTTACTGACCAATAATACATAGCATTTCTGGACAAGGTGAGATAAGCAATTTAAGAAAAACGCCCGGGAATGTTCAAGAAACAGGTGTTTCACCACAACAGTGCACCCGCCTATTCAAGTGCAGTCGCTCCGCAAATACTGACAGAACGGAAGTTCGAAATCCTTCCGAATCCACCGTATTCCCCTGATTTGGTATCCTCGGACTTCTACCTATTCCCGAAGCTCAAGACCTTCCTGGCTAGAAAGAAATTTCTGTCGAATGAAGAGGTGATGGAGGCTGTGAAAAGTTGTTTTGGAGATCTCAAAGAAAGTCACTCCTGGGAGAGAATCGAAAAGCTGGAGAGACGCTGGATCAAGTGTGTCGAGCTTCGGGGAATTCTGTCGAAAAATAAATTATGACTTAAACCAGAGATATATTGTTTTCATTTTCAATCCGGAAACTTATGAATCTACCCTCGTATATGAATTAAGAAATCCTACTTTGTCGATTACCATCCGTTTAGGCGCGCTTTGCGTTACGAAGGTAGAGTGCATACACCTTCTCACAAGCAGTCCCTTTTGACGGGATACGAAGTGAATTTCCGTTAAACGAGCCTAAAACAATAGTGGGAGTAAACTTCAGAAACGGGTAAGAAACACATTTTAGACACAAAGCGTGCATTAAATCCCTGACACAATGCAATAGAAAAAGGTGGTTATCATAAAATACTTTTGTGGCGGATTTCAAAGCCGCATTTTTCCTTATCCCTTACAAAAATTATCTATCAGTTTCAATCGGGTTTCTAATGTATTAGTATAGAATAGATTGGAAAATTCAATTGAACCTGAATGATCATTTTTGTAAGAGGAGACAAAGTACTTTATACAAAAGTAATCACCATAGCCATGGTCGACTCGCTTCAATGAAAATGTAACCTTTTTTTTGTACTTGGCTCTTTTCTGTACACGACGTTAGAAATACATGCCGCAATGGGTTTCTGGAGGTTGCATAGCCTGTCTGAATTTGTCGAAATTATTGAAGCATAGTGTGTTGCTTTACTACAATGTCAATTTTAGGTTTCTTTACCCAGACACCACGATAAATTAAAATACCGAATGTCATAAAAAAAAGAATGTATAGACGCCTTTGTTAAGTGTTCATTATTCCTGTAGCTTTTTCTTCTATGGTTCGTGCTTCTCCTAACCTTTGTGTGTGCACGTTAGGTATGTGGTATTTTAGTCTCAAAATTGGTAGTGGGAGCTACGAGGAGTTAAATGTCATTCTTGTACTGGGCTTCAAGCCGCAACTGCGCCGACAAACACGCCCGTGACAATCATTCCTCCCCTCTGCGCTTGCGCTGCACAGTCGATGTGACCTGCGGCGCGGACACGTGCGTGGGTTGTTGAGCCGGCCAGAGCGGAAAAATGGACTTCACAGGCGCGCTATGCCGGTTCAGTTTCGTTTTTAACCCTTGTACAAGGGGGACATTTCTCTCTCCGTAGATCCCACTTTGAATTTTTTAATAAAAAAATTACGTCACGGTTAGACCTTTATGAGATTGGGCATCGATTCTCCAAATACATTATGTCCAAAAATACAAACTAAAATGTTATTGTAAACGTTTAAGCTTATTAGCTGTCTAATTAAACTATCTCACCTCTTTCTTAAGTGGCCCTCATGTCCTCCAACTTAGCCAAAATGCTAAAAAAAACAACAAGTTGTTTTTAAAGTAAACTTGTGGGCTTTTTAAAAACACATTTTGTAAACTAAAATTACTCTTTCATGTCCTTCTACAGCCTGTACAGGTGACGAAAATATTGGATTATTATTTTTAAGAAGTTCTAGGTCGAAGTGTATTGATAAAAAAAGACCGAATAATCACATCCATGGCAAGTTATCTTTCTGATTGTTCTCTTAGATGAGAAGACACAGTGATTTTGATAAAATATGGTATATAAAGGATGCAACATATGACAAACGCTAACTTATTGGATTATTTTTCATATCTTGTTGTTTTGTTTGGCTATTACTTTTCCTCTCTGATTATTGCAGTAAAGAAAGCATTTGTTTGAAATTCAAGGCATTATAAAACCTTAATATTGGCACAAGAATATTTTCCTAAATAGAAATATTGGGAAGGGTCAGCATGCAATTTTTTTGCATAAAAATATAATAAAATAGCTTGAAAAATTATTCATCGAAGAAGTTTGTTACTAGTAATAGGATCAGTAGTAAGGCATAGCGTGTAAGCCTACTGTACCAAGTGCGGAAACTCGATGCCTGAGCTTGATATTTTGAGCAGCAGCTGATTTCTTTCCTTTCTCGACTCCTGCTGCTAGCGCTTCTGTGACGTCATTAGATTAATGATGGCACATCTTCGACCAAAAACCCTTTCGCGTTTGATGGATGGCTTTCAAGCGGGTCGAGTCGGAATGAAAGATTCATGTTCTTTTGATCAGGATAATCTTCCCAAATTGATCTCATTTTTCCCATTCTTCTTGTTGGTGTCGGAACTGTCGCGCAGTTAGTTAGCGATGCCGTTCCAACGAATTACGGTGTAGGAAAAGACATTTGAAGAGGACTTACAATCTGCTCATGTCTAACTTTAGAAGCGCGTGGAGTTGAAACGTTGCCGTGGTGAAGCCACTATGAACCATAAGTGTGTTAGCTTTTCCTTCTGCCCATTTCTCCATGAGGGGCAATGTTAAAGGAAATCTTTTTGTCGCCCCTCAAGCCTCTCAGGAAAGTCGTTTGCTTGTTGCGAATAGCAGCTTTAGATCTCGTCATGTTAGCACATATGGAGACATTGCTGGCGTCATAGGTCACACGAGCCGTAATAATGGTAATATTTTCAGTCTGCGTCACAGGTGGTACTTGGGACCTCTAGACATAACACGTGAATGGCCTTTTCACGACAAAATTAGAAACTAAATCACCATCTTTAAAAAAACGACAGAGTGGTTTATTCGAAAACGTTCCACACTTTAGCCAAAGCGAATATGGTTCTAGACACATGACAAATACATTTTACATAAGGAAATTGTGATTCTAGAGCCATGACAGACATTATTTGACAAGGAGAGTAGGGCAAACACATGCCAAGGACATTTTAGCCAAAGAGAATGGGATTCGCGACATATGTATCTTTCATTGATCATTGTAGGCTTACATTCACTTCAGAATTATGTACGCTGTTGCGACCTGCTGGAGTTTATCTTTTCTCTGACCATTGTGAAAAATATTGTAACCTATATTTGTTTCATTGGGTCCCATTCTGGACGCGTGTA